>JAQIXS010000170.1:0-60169 GCA_034700785.1 Rossiulus vilnensis | reverse complement strand
CTTTGTAAAAATACACCACTCTAGTGTCTATAAATAGGGCGCAATTTGCATGCCCCTGTCAGGTTTTGGACGGGTGTATTTGAAGGCACATGCGTCACTTACACTACGAGAAAGTGCAACAAAACAGATCAATGCTATGCCTACGAAAAGTGCATGTATTTTCGAGAAATAAAGCGGTACGCAAATCTAATAGCTTTTTCTGCACTGGTAAAACTAAATAAATGAAAAAGAGGGTTATAATAACATTAAAGAAAGAAGATGAAGAACAATAGTGGTACAGCATTGCAAAAGTGGTTTTTTCAAAGAGCAATAAAATGGCTCTCGCTTTACAGAACTGAACTAAAAAGTAAAATGCAGTTCCCACTGCAATCAATACATACATATACATGTAGGTTACCTTGAAAATATTTTCGTATTTATTATTAAAATAACATTTATTCCAATAAAACCTACTATTTATACTGTAATTACCTAATGAAATATTGAGTAAACTCGGTCAAATGTTAATGACTTACAAGCATCATTTGACCAAGATTTTCAAATATTTTATCATTTCAATCTCATCAATCGTACAATAAATCAATAAAAAAAACAATAAATCAATATAAACGATGTCTTCAACATGCTTAACTTTTGGATTTTACAAAACCAAAGCAAATATACATGTACATGTACGATACAATAACTCATACGTATTTTCAAAATAAACGTAAATAAATGGTTTTATTTTGTTAATTACCTTCTTGAATGCTTAAACTTTGCTTTTAAATGTTTACACTAAATAAAATATGAATTCGAAAGTAAGAATAAGGTTTCGCTAAACTTGAATAAAAATTAAATAATGTTATGCACTGTACTACTCAAAAAAGGATTTTTCTTGTGAAAATAAAACACGAAAACCAACGCAGAAAACCTTAAGTTGTATGAGTTCAAGAATAAATTCAACGATTCATGTATCGAAACAAAACTGCACCCAACCATTTACTTCTTCACTACTGTAGTAACAGAGATCATAACTTAAATAAATGCTGACCATTTATTCGTTTCTAATAAAGGAGCATTGCTTACGTGACATAAATCACCTTTGCAATTTATTCTTGTCATGCTCGCAGCTTGGCCAATGCATTTGCAGAGCTAGCTGTATCGTTAGCAGCTTTAACTTTTACAATAAATCTTATATAATGGCTACCATTAGTTGAAATCAATTGCAGGTTATAATAACCTGAAAGACAATAATATGACTTAAGGTCAGTGAAAAATGGTTAAAACAACGCATAAGTAGATTAGCTATCGATCCACCACATTTTGTCAAATAATTCGCAGATTACCCGTCAATTGCATGCATACTGCAACAAGACGTCTAGCAAATTCATAATTCATTAGACCATACAGAAATTATACCATAAAAAACAAAATAAATACATGTAACATACAGTACATACAGTAACATACAGTGCATGGATCATATTACAGTTGTAGTTTACATAACTATGTAGTTACATACTTATATAAGTTATTTAAAATTTGTCATTGGAATTTTGGAATTTGCAGACCAAGCCTAAATTAAAAGCAATTATAACCATGTTCTGAAGATCATTTGGTAAATTTGCATTGTAACAACCGAGAGAAAAAATGGCCGGCAGTTTTTCCCCTATATTAGAACCTAAAAATGTAATTACAATATAACTAAGAGCTTATTATCACCGATACACATGCATTTGTAAAATCATCGTAGAATTTCTTATAAAATGTATTTTAATGTAAGGTTTTAGCACAAAAAAACGTTTCGACACCCACCCATCGACCCCAGAGGACACAGCGGATATAAAAATATTTGCTAATGACGTACAGGTAGTTTTAATGTATTGCCTCTTTAGATGATAAAGTTTGTTATTATAAGACATCAAAGTACCTTATTAAGTTATTTTTTGTGTTCGTTTAAGCTGCTTGTGGCCAATGAACAGGGGTTATTTTGAACTTTTCATTCCATTTTTCATGAATCGCAATCTTAAACTGGTAGCCTAGACTAGCTGTTAGGTTTTTCAAGACAACGTACTCATTTCTAGGACGGGTCTGCATCGATTTGTCAATTCAATCATCAGTCTATATTATTTAAACGAAATCAATAACATCGCGACCATAGTTTGATTTAAGTGAGGCTTCGCAAAGAAACTGAACGCTAACTTGAATAAAAGAAATCGTCTGTTAAGACTCAGTCTAGCCGAAGCTTGACATCCTTAACAAAAATGAATGTGTTCCAAATTCTTTTCTATGCATCATCCTTGTTACTCTTTGTCATAAATATAACATTATGAATGATGTCATCAAAACAACATTAATGCTATGATGGATCAGCTACTTATACCGCAACATACTGTATATATCTGCTGATTAAGCTTTACTAAAGTCAAAGACAAAATTAAGGTCACAAAACTGAATATTTTTAACAATTACAAATAGACTTTACATCTATTTTTCAAAATTGCATTAAACGAACGTGCATATGAATGTGTTTATTGAGCAAACGCCACCAAGTTTCTATCAAGGGAAAAATGAACTAAATTTATGCAATGCTTAACGCCCATAAGAAATGTTAAATTGTAGTTACTACTTGTACATGTAGATCGACTTTAATATCCATCGCCTTAAATTTGTGACTCAAATCGCGAATTGCTTGCATTAAATTACGTTGCATACGAATAATGTGAACAACAGATGTCGTTTTCAGCAAAAATCAATAGCTTTAACCCCTTACAAGCCTTCTATATACTCTTATGTTATATGTATTGGATCAAATACACAGATATCTGTAAATACACAATAAACAGAAATTAACCACCCGAACGTAATTTTTACTGAATATGAAGTTGCATAAATCCAGAGTATATCAGCAAGTCTTCACATTTGCTTATTTGCTATTTTGTATTTTGTTTGGGATTTATAAAGTTGTGAAATAGCTAAATCACAAGAGTAAGCCAAGCATAAGCTCTTATTCCAAATGCAAATGTTACGAAGTGCAGAGGTACAGTAAATAGCAGCATAAAATGGGACGCTATCTCCAGAGGAAGCGAACCGACTGCAAATTGCTCAATACTGCGCATAGCTTTCTGCTTTGAACCTTTTAAAAAATTGTTACTTTACTAAGTAAATTCTACACCAGTTAGGTACTTCATATAAAATTAAATGCGGCTCTACATGTATATGAAATAGACATTTACCTTTTTTCTTCTCTTTCTCTGTCATTAATATCGATTTTAAACTGTTCTTGTGTGACAAATACACCAAGAACCATCAAATATTTTACATTTTAAGCTTACTCCACCGTTAACATTAACAAACTAACTTGTATATCTGTATCGAAATCACGAATAGACTCATGAATCAAGATAATGCACAAGGTTCCAACAATGCAACTACAGGAAGTGTGTATCTCTAATCTTTATCGCATGGCAACTTTAGTATTGCGCCATTTCATTAATCCAGCTTGCGATGTTAATAAGATAGACGGGCTTGGCAGTTATAACAACTTCCAACCCCTTTAATCATTTTATTTCGTATTCAGTTTTTTGTCAATTTAGACGCCTAGAATTAATAGGGTAACAAAATGAGATCAACTGGTGGAGGTACTTAATGAGTTTGCAATGTCACTATATCTACTTATCCCTTTTTGTAGAAAACAAAAAGAAAAAACAACACTATTAATACAAACTTTCAAATGTAATTAATTGACCAACTTAGGGGTACTTAGAGTAGAGAAAACTGATCGAAACGTTGCTCTTGATTACATGTATATGAGAGAATAGTGTGCAAAATTCCATCCATTTTCAAATATTCAAATATGTAGCTTTAACTTTCAGATAATAGCATTATGCCCAAATAGCAGAGTAGATTGCTCAAACAAAAAGTGCTTAACCTGGCAGTGTCTCCCACTGGAGACCATTGACGCTTTACCAGTGACGAACCTAACAGTCACTGATTATTTTTATGATGATTAGTGCTCACCAAATGTCACATTGCAAGTCACACTGGGTACCTGGTTGATAAAACAACCCAAGTGAAACAGTATGTCACAATTTCGAATAACGGTGGATGATTTTTATGGATTTCCCCCAATTCCTTGCAATTGTTACTTCAAGCGGAGCAATACCTCGATTGCAATGACAAGGACAAAAAGTGCGCAAAAATATGGTGCAAGTGAGAAAACACATTAAATGGCGAGAGAGGGATCTAAGAAGCGAAGAGCTCCATCGCTTATGCCCTCTCCTCCTTCATTGCTGCAATATCCAATCTAGCAGCTGTGCCATCATGATACTCCACTACGGATAGACAGCAAACACAGTAAAAGATCAACATTTCATCCAGCAGAGAAATTTCGTTCATGCCACAATCCATATGCAGCACAAAACTTTTTTTGGTTATAAAACTCAATGAGTTCTGTTATCTGCTTCTTGAAAACCTATAATCGCAATAGCGGGGGGTATTCGCGATCGCGAGAATTGAAAAAAGTATCTGCTGACTGAGCTAAGTTACCCAAACATGGGGTCAACTTTCTTATTGCCAGCTTGGAAGATATTCTGATGATTATTGATCATGACAACAGATGGCCGCTATCGACCCATGGTAGCACTGGCGGCCAAAACCTTAATCAAAAACCTAAAACAGAAAGATCATATGGCACATTAATCTATACGTACTGATTAGAATTAGGGCGATTTCTTACATTCTAATTTTAACCAGGTGTTTCATTGGCTTTTGCCACAAAGTGATTTGCATGCACAAAGCATAATTAAAATATTGTCAAATGTGATACCCACAATCAATAATTGAATTAATCTGCCCATTTTAGGAAATGTCTTTTAACATTATAAAACACCGCTCAATTTAATTATCCATACTTTATCAACCTATCGTAGTACTGTATGGCATACATTCTTCAAACGAATATTCGTGATGTTTAAAATGTTAGGATCTTGTGATTTGATAACTATAAAATCATTAATTGAAACAGATCCAACTTATATTTGAAGAAACAATTCTCCAATTTTTTATTCATCAAAATGATCTTTAAAAAGGCAGTAAATGCAATAATGTTCGCAATAATTCCGTGCATGTTGACCGTTTAAACACCAAGTATCAATAGCAATATACTCAATCATGGACATTGTTATAGCAAAGATAAGATGGATATGAAAAATTGAAGAATGAAACGATAGTTCACAAACATAGGATTTTTTTTGGTATTACTCCTAAATTTGCAAGAACAATATTATTGTGACAAAAATCCTGGATTATTCTGCTATTTCTGACAAATCTACATTCATTTATCCAAATCCAATTTATCCAATTCCACACTTGTATTTCACACTTATATTAATTATTTTTGAAAAAAAAAAGTGTAGTAAAATATATCGAGGTTTTAGACGTATTCAATCATAATGAACTTGAGGGCTTCTGTGGCTGTCGAATTGAATGGCTTTATTCAGTATGCTCCTACGAGCGCAATAATGCCCAATATGAAAAAATACCAATAGAAATCAACTAAAAATAACTTTCATCATTCCTGTCTCGCTTGATGGTCATCTATTTTTCTTTGTTGAGCTTTGTCTTTTTGCAAAAAGCTTCATTGACCTATGGTGACTTACGCAAGACTAGCCTATTTTGAAGAATGGATGGCTAGTTGCCTTCTAATACATTCCAAGCCCTAGCCCTGATGTGACAGGTCATGAAATGGAACAAGTCCAAGAAATATTGATTTTTTTGCTATATTATATTATTTCGTGCCGTACACAGATATTTTTGTTGGTATATTTCCTACATTTTTATTGTTTATTTCTTCTTTTATTTTCATTCAGGTATTGCAGTAGTTTTATTCAACACGTTTTTAATAATGGTATCACTAATGCAATCCATCAATTCTGTCAATAGAAAATTGAGAAGATTATAAAAAATTGCATCAAACTTTTCAATATCTAATTATAGTTTATTTACACAAAAGCTGATGTGTAATGCGAAAACAAAAATACTCATCCTCCTTTGTTTAGATAGAATAGCAATGTTGAATTTGTAATTTAATACTGACAAATACACTGTCAAAATAATTCAAGTTAATTATCTTTATTTTCAATCAAATTACTGATTTTTTTTTGGAAAAAAAGAAGTTGTTGAATTTCCTTATGATGTTTTTCAGGGCATTATTTTAAACACGTTCAAACTTTCTATTACAAATGTTCGATCCATAAAAAGTAAAGTTTTCCTGACCGTCTAGATAAAAATGCAAATTGCTGAATTGCGTTTTTAAGCGCTAGAATTACGGTTGGCAAAGTCACAGTTTTTTTCATGTTCACTTTTAGCTTGGAGATGAGCAATTTAGCTCAACATAGAACAAATCTGTCGCAGCCAGACGGATTTTATGAATATGAAAGTAGAGTTGCCAGGCGCAGTGTTAACTTAGTATGAGTTAAATAGCATACATATTTAACAGTCTATTAAATATTTATCGCCCTAAGTTTAATAAGAAAAATGCAATGAGTTGCAATGCAAATGCAAATAGAACGAGCTGGCACCAAATAATCTGAATAACTCCGCAACACATCAACTCTTTTAGCTCCATATACCGCCGCAATGCTAAACGGCACTTAGGCGCTAACTATTAGCATAAATTTCAGTTTGCGCTTAAATCAAATCTCCCTTCCTAAACTCCCTCTTTAGAGCTGGAATGCGAGTCGAAGTTCCAGGCACTGCAACCCGCAAACAAAGAAATAAGCTAAGCAATTTAAATTTAGCCCATTAAGCAACCCTCTTCGAAAACCACGCAAAATCTCGCACTAAGAAATGCAAACATGTGGATATCCAGCCACAATCTATCGCCCTGAACCCGAAAATCGCGCATGCGAAGCAAATAATTTATTGCCGAGCTTGCAGTGTAAGATGCAGCTAATGTCGGGTTCTTTATTGCACTGGTGCAATTGAGGGATAAATTAGAATGCCTACAACATGGGGATGCAAATTAGAGCCAAAATACCGTCGATGACGGCTGCACCAAGCAAACAGAGCAATTTGTCAGCCGCTTAAATACTCTGATTCTTTCAGGAAATTCAAACTAGAAAAAATTATTCGCAGGGCAAAATATAATGCATAGGAAACTTTTTTAAACAACGCTTTTATTTAAAAATGCGCGTAGAAGTATAAAAGAACTTTTTCGGATATTTATAACTTTTAAGATTTATATGACTAAACACAAAAGCGTGGGACGCTCATAAAATGTTTACGTTAAAATTTCAATAACATGATAGCAATTGCTTGTTCGTAATAGCAATTGTCCATACATGTAATAGTAATGGTGTGTTCGTAATAGCAATTGTCCATACATGTAATGGTAATGATAGCCTCTATAGAAATTAAATTTTAACTCATTTCCTATTAGAGCTTTGTCAATAGTTACGAATAGCTGAAAAAAGTCCTTTAAAGTTTTAACCGTTTGAGTCTTCATATTTCTCGTTGATTCACTTGGAAATGGCATTTTTGTTTAATATGTTAATTACCCCATTTGATAACATTATAGATCAAGTTATATATAAAAATCCGAACTAAGCCTCTATACCAAATTTCAACGTTCTAGCAGGGAGTGTGTTAATCCCCAATTGGAAATTTCGACAAAATTCTGGAAAATGTGAATTTTCTAGCAGGCTTAAGAAAAAAGGCTTTTAGTATGAACCTAGTTTGAAGAGTGCTTGAAATATCATAGCGTGACTTTTCACTGATTTATACCTGTACGTACATGTATGTGTAATTAAAAACAAACTTTACTTAATAAATCGATTTTTTTATCTTTGGAAAATTTGGGGTGATTAAAACAATTCGTTTACCGTGAAAATTAAATATCTTATTTGTTCAACCGTTATCCATCAAGGTCATAAATCGTTCTTTAAATAGATTCATATCAGTAATAATTTATACATGCAGTTTGGGGACTATGCCACTAATATTGATCAAAACATGCTTCGGTTACTTCCACATATAGGCTTTTCTAAACGTAGCTTACGCCTTCGTTCATTATTTAGACAACACTAACATCATTGCACCGCAGCCCTAGCCGATATTCGAATTCAAAGCTAATAACAATTGAGCCTCGACAAAAGGTGATTTTTCTGCCCGCAGACTGACGCACATTGAAGACATGAAAAATCAATAACGGACCCTGCAAAAAGTCCGAAAGATTCAGCGTTTAACACACGTTTCGAAGCAAATTTCGCATTGGCTGAGCGTTTTCTTTTCATGTTGGCAAGGCGTTTTTAGCTTATGCAGAACAGTAACCCAGACAATTTACCATCCCAAAGACTTTTTTCACCGCGACCAGGATACCATTGTGTGACTATGTGGGAGTCCGTTTTGAACATAACACAATTACTAGTCTATGTGTCGCCTAGCAACCCCATTAATGGATTTGCCCCTTGCATATAATATGCACACCCAGTCACCATCCTCACATCAAAACGTGTGTTGAACTCAAAGCGAGAGAAAAACTACGGCTGATGCCAAATTGGCATCCGTGACTTTAGAGCTATGGATTTGAAGAACGTTGATGTTCATGTACTTTATGATTCAAATGCAAACTAGGTAATCAATTAGACGGAGCTAAATTCCAAAACCTAGTGTCCAAGTGTGAGAAAATTTAGGTTATATTCCCAGAGGTAGTTTATTTTAAAAAAATAAGCTACAGATGTCATTATAGATGTAACACTCATAAGTCAATCTAATGAGAAAATTGGCTGTTAACGCAATGGGTCACATGACCACACACTTTAGAAGGCATTAAAATAACGGATTAAAAACGTGAAATCTTCCCTCAGAAAATTTGTTCTAGGTAAAGAACATTATCTTCCGGTATATCCTAACAATCAATGGAAATGCGAAACAAATGCTATATCGCACCATGTAACATTTCATGCTCCGTCATGAAGCAGTAAAACAGTTAAAGCTTCCAAGTGGAAGGATTGACCCGCATTCAGCTAAGTTAAACGTGCGCATGCGTGGAGAAATGTACTGCCAAAATTAAAAAAATCATTTAAGCTTGGCTGCTTAGACAATTGCATTGGTGTTTGACTCCAGGTGCGGGCAAAATAATTTATGTTTGCTTGACGAAGTATTAGCTTTTAAAGGATTCACTGAATACACTCAATGTAGATTAGTTACATGTATCTGCAATAAAGTAAAACTACAATAACAAGAAGTGTCATGATCGACGAAAAAATGCAGTCATCTGGGACTCCTGCTAGATGTATATAAAGAAAACTGATATGTAAGTCCTTGTTGTAAAAAGATATAGGCTAGCTCAATGTCGCTTAATTTTTATTTCAATTACACAACCATAGTGCGTAACGGAATTTGAAAAAATTGGACACATGAAAAACACTTCTGCTTATACCTTGTTCAAAGAACAAAGTGTATGCTTTAGGAATTGTCCAATAGCCAAAAGGAAAACAGAAATGCTTTAAACTCAGTGCAACGCAACAGCAAATTGTGCATGCTGTGAGACACTATGAGAACGAATTGTCCTTTTCATAACATCTATATGAAACATCAACAAAGAAAGTTGAAGTTCTTACTGTAGACTACGCCAGTGACCGTTTATTACTTCATGCCAAAAGGCTTTTAAATTGAATTGTACTGGAACACAAAAACGAATTCTACAGAATCAAATAAACTCTTCAAAATGAGATTTAAGTTGACTAATAAAATTAAGGTCAGCATAAATAATGGTCATTAGGTTATCTTTAATCTACTTAGCAGAACAATACATTTAATAAACCCTACGAGTTTAAAATTTATAGTGAGTAACTTAATATTATGAGAGATTTCACACGGAACACACATCCCTGATTCAATTTTGCGAATTATGCATGCTAGAACTACAACTTAATAAAACAAACTTCGCATGCACAGTAGGTACAATAGCTATTTCAGACAGAATAAAATCCACTTAGATGCTTTTACTTCTAAAGTATCCATTACATTATGCTGTTCAGTCTCAGTACCTGTAAAGCACAAAAATCAGTTGCAGTAGATGGCTGGCGGTTTTGCGATGTATTTTAAATACGAACTTAAGGTTGAAAAGAAATTTTACACATAATAATAAAGCAATTCGTTGTAGAGTCTTGTTATATAACATACATGAGAAGAGATATTTAAAAATTTATTTATGAGTATCAGCGTGCATCAGTATAAACGTAGTGTGAAATTCCGTACAATATTTTCAGAAATAAACATTGTAAGGCTTGCTGGAGAATAAAATAGCCCTTTGTCTTTATCACGTTTTCGTTATTTATGCATTAAGGCATGGGCACCTCACTCTAAATAGTCACACTTTACACATAGCAAATTATCTAATCCAAAATTAATGCACATTTAAAATGCATTTAAATTACTCGTTTAAATATACTGAATGTCATATAACGTAATAGCTTTCAGCTTCAGAAAAAAATCTATAATTCACTAACTTCATCCACTGCATCTATGATGTGAGAGCATAATTTTAACGTCGATAAAATCGGGTTGTTGGGGGAATGCTTTTAAAATGTAATTACAATACGGGTGGCAACTTGAAATGTCGTCATGCTTATACCAGAGATCATCAAGTGTGTACATCTAGAGCAAAATTTATCATTTCTTTACAAGCTCACATTAATTGGAATTCTTCAGTACAGGCTGCATGCATTTTTCAATCTATTTCTCTATTGGAAATGCAATAACCAGGCAAGAGGCGAGAATAATGAGCATTTTTAAACAATACAGAACTCCGTATAAGCCTAGTTACAAATTTATTGAGCCGGTGTAGTTTCGATAAAGTACTATACTTGTCCACGATTAAATAAAAAAAGATGCCTTTTTAAAATATTACTTCGCCGGCAGGGCATTTACTCTATAGTGATGTGCGTCTGTGATGCATTCATTCCAAAGTAATTTAATATTGATGAGACAACAACTGATCCGTAATTCAATGCTCTGCAATCCCAAATTAAAACATATTGTGGTTTTATGTTTGGATAAGAACAGGTAATTCACTTCACTGAGTAATTTCATTTTCAGAAAAACGAATGCGATTTTAGCAGGAAAAAAATTATGACAAGAAAAATAGGCGTGTTTTGCTTATCCGAACATCTTATAATAGCATACAACATGACAACTTGGTCGTTAAACTATAGCCCTACCATCTTTTCTGGTTAGTTTTAGATGAGCTTGAGCATAGTCTATCAAATGTCAACTAAACGTAAGCATGATCATACCCGCTTAAAATTATGTTTGTAATTTTGCAATTAAAATTTATGGACTGTGCTGCTTATTTACGGTATTTTCTCTCAGTATAAAACTTGATGAATTTATTTTCTATATTTTTGCTTTGACCTGAGCTCATAGGATATGCACAAATGGAAAAATCAGTACCGCAATAAACAATTCTGCAACAATCATCCATTATACGTGAATGCCTGAAAGCCCCTGATAACGAATTGCTTGGTGTTAATAATAACTTAGTCTATCCCACGATCGATAAACATATTAAGGAAAGAAACTGGTACAGGCATTAAACCTTTGCAAGGAAAAGAAGATAAAAAATGAAACCATTTCAGATAACCCTCTTTAAATCGCATGGATTTATTTATCTGCGCTAGCACTCATTAAAATTTCTCAAAGTTCTTTACATCTCCCTCTTCATTTATATACGGTCGATGATTCCTATTTTATAATAATAACGAACTTTAATGCGCGTCCAATTTAATGAAAATGCTCCTATGTTATCATATCATGGGTTTATAAAATAAAATAAATCATAAATTTTGTTTTGTTTTGCTAGAGGGGAAAACCTGCTTGTTTCAAGAGTTTTCCCAGAGTAACTACATGTACATAAACGTTTAAAATTGTAATGCCAAAATGTTTAACAAAAAGCAGATTTTAATGTTCATTACCTTTGCTATTTTGTAATACAATTGGAAAATTCTATTTAAAAACAAGTCACAGACAAAAATTAAACACGATTTTTAATGACTACTTAAAACTACATGCAGTTATCTGTATTTCAAAACGCATCTTTTATTTTTACAAAAATTAACCAGGAAAAAGATCCAAAATGGAAAATTCTTTAACGGGGAAAACTTTTCACGTGTATTTTTGGACTTCGGCAGCCTCTAGGGTGGCGATTTTTATGATCATGAATTGCAATTTCGATCTCTAAACTAAGAGCATTTGCATCCGCCGGCCAAATCATCACGAAATCTCGCTTATCTCGAGCGTTAATTTACGGTGGAATGAATGGAAGATAAAAATAACTGATACAATTAGACGAGCTCAGCGTGTGTGTACAAAACAATTGCTAAATCCGTTAAAGACATTCCTCCTAATTAATTCTATGGCAACCACTAAGTATGTAAACCCGTTCGAAGCAGAGCCTCTTATTCCTACGATCCTCATTAAATAGGTATTTTACCAAGTTCTCGATTCACGCATGAGTTCGCAATAACAAGCAAAAATCGCTAATTAATGATCAAAGAACCCCAGTCGGATCGCTATTGTTTGCTCGCTGCCAGAACCTTAATGGTCCGGGTTTTTGTTGTTTTTAATTATATAACTTCATGATTTGCGAAGGATGCAAACCAAAGTTTAATCGATTTACGCACTCGCACGAGTTTTAAGCACAACAATTAGGGCTGAAAACGAGCCCTGCTAATTTGGGGTGGAGGGCAGCCCACTTTCATCTGAGCAGGTAGTTATAAAATCACTTCTGATTATTTTGTATACGTTAAACGCGCGTTAACGGGCAGCTGGGGGAATGCGTTAATGTGCGTGTGCTGAGAAGGACGCAATGTGTTTTTAAGTAATTTCCCAAGTTGGGCTTTCCTCGATTTACCTTAAATTAAACGATCAGCCAAGCATTATTGATGGTGTTTTTCACGCCGTGCCTACGGCCTCCACTCCTATGTGAGTGCATCATCCACTCGAGCTCTCGCTGTTGTAATTACTTTTTCTCTTGCTTTTCTCAACACATCCTTCATTCAGCGCATCCACTGAACTTGGATCTTCTTTTTCAATCGCACAATGCATACAAGCCCAACAAAGTAAATGCAGAGCCTGAGACGCACGCCGTTGGCAAACCAGCCATTTCATTTATCTGCTGCCTCCCCATTTGCACTTGCACATACCAACAATGCCTGAAGCCCATTAAGCCAATCATTAAAGAGGATCCCGAAGTAATTAAACCTCGCCCGTGACAATAACGAATTTCCATTGTAAAAAGAGCCACGATGAAACCCGCTCCTGGCACGGCATTAAATTAGCCTAGATGTGAATTTCTGTCCCTGTCATTGATACCGGGGAAACTGTGGAACAAATTAAAAGCGCTTTTATGTCAACGAGCGCATTGTTTAATGATCAAACGTGTTTTCGCCAAAAGTTCGGCGCGACACTCTTTTGTGCCAACCAGGAAAAAAATCGATAGCCAATAAGAAGCCCGCTAAACGCTGGCGCTAAATGAATCAAAATTAAGTAATTTCTCTGTGCTTTTCAGCGTGAGATAATGACAGCGGAGTAAAAATTTGGAAATGTTGGAATAATGCGACCGCGCACTAAGACATAAGAATAAGAAATAAGAAATAAAAATCATAAATGAAATATTTTTAGGCTTCCTTGAAAGGGTTCATCTTGTTGCTATATCATGTAAGAAACAAAGAAATGAAACCAATTAATTGTAATCAGATTTGGAATAATTCGAGCTCGTACAGACATGAGTAGATGGGGGGGAAAAATTCTACGCTTTTAAAGGCAGATGTAGAAAATCAAAAACACAAATCAAACATTATTGGGATTTCTTGAAACGGTTCATAGTGTAATTATATCATTAAAAAAAGAAATAAAACGAACTAATTTTAATCAGGTCTATTTCTGCATCGCTGCACATTTAGAAATAAGAAAAATGATATATAACCTTTGTTATTTTTATTATGCTTGACCTTATGGAACTGTTTTTTGTTTTTCAATCATCAATTTAGCTCATATCAGGGCTGTCAAAAGGCGGCAATTTCAAATAATGTGAACACTTATTCAATTAAAAAGCAAATCGATAGCACTGCTTCAAATCTTATTTTATACATGTAATTGCAAACGTGTTCCAGAAACATTATATGGGATTACATTTCGAAACTGAAACTACAGCATATACATATACAAAGTACATGTACAAGGAAATCTTAATAATGACTCGTCAAAAAACTAGGATTTCCATTAATCTTCCCCAGCATATTGAATCGCACGTTTTATATCGCTTGAGACCCATTATGAGACCAAAGAAACCAAGTGCGTGAAAAACGAGCTATCAGATAGCAAAAAACCGCTAGCTGCATTAACTCAGTGAAAAAAAATCTATAAGCCCAAATGGGTGTTGAGCTCTTCTCGATCTTTAATGTCAGCAAACGGCCGATTATGTGACCTCTGAAGAAAGGGTCAATAAAGATGACTTAATCGTTCAGTTCATATGTCTATGCTGTGTATATCAATAGCTACAGGGCTAACTGGTCTAACTGTTTTAATTTCATTTCAAACGCAATAGAAAGTACGCTGTAATTTATATCTAATTTCACAATGTTAAGAATAGAGGATAAATAAACCAATAGTTATGGGTTAACTTTCGTGTTCGCCATCTTATTCTCGTTTACTAGAATTAATATTCTCATTTTGCAGCTGCAGTTCGTTTTTCATTAAAAATAATAAAACATGGTGTGGTTCGCCAAACATTAATTTGGCACAGATTAGTGCTAAAGTATTGTTACTGGTCTGCTTTTTAGTCCACGTCAGGTGCTTGGTATTTTGGGAAACCATAGCAGTTTACAGAATTGCAGCATCTCGCAAGTTTTTGTCCATTAAGAGTTTATCCCTTACAAGTAGCTTATTATTCATTTGATGACCAACGACTATGCAAAATGCTTCAAAAATTCCCAAATAAAACCGTTAGCTATGCAACAGCGATAATTAAGAGTGAGTTGATACCAGATGAGTTCTCAGGAAATTCTGGTTCAATTTCCTGTATCATGACGTTCTATTGACTATATATAACCTTCTCACCGATTCATGTCCCGCAATACTGCAATAAGTGTATTAAAAGATAGATGCGTATCATATTTCAGTTGAGGGAAAATAGCTCTCGTCCATCACTAATTTCCTATCAATGAGTAAATCCCATGATAGAAACGTAATTACAACATTTATTTCTAAACAGGAAATTAAAAACGCTGGCAAACTTTCCCTGTACCAATATATCTTAATTTTGAACTGACATTCAGTTAACCTTGCTTGGAACCGTACAATGCCAGACGTTGGTTCCCACAACAGCAGTGAACATTGGAGGGAAGTTAAGTATATACAAAACCAGTACAACTTGCATGTACCGTGTACATTTACCTAAGATAAATCCATATTGGTTCCAGCTCAGAAAGAAAGGACTAGTTTTCACCATATTAGAAAGGAGTGTTTATAGGAACAACATGGTTTAACTACCCCAGTGCATGCTTGCATTCAATTTCAGTCACGCAAGATTGGAATTTTCCTTCGGATTTGTTGAGGCATTTATAAAGCCCTGCTAAACAAATTGTTTACGCTATCAATAATATTAGAGCTGCCAAATTCAATAATTAAGAACAGCCAAACAGCCAGCGTGTCCATTTTCCCTGTCAAAAATCGTGGCTGCACATGAACACAAAGACAATAAAATGCAGTTTCATGTACATGAGCGTTCATTTCGTACATTATATTCGCATATGAATCGGCACTTTCCTTTTTATTGTTTATGCTTAATCCCATTCAAGAACGATCGATTCCCAAGATATTTGCGAGCAAGGCAAAAATATAATAGGTCTATTTGCCGCCATTAAACTTGAAATAATACACACTTTACGGCAGTGCACATGAAAAGTCACGCAAAGCTCGAAATTCTATGATATATCGCCATGGGCGCACACGGAAAGCAAAGCATTTCCTACGTACAATGGGTACGTAAATTACTCTTGAGATAAGCGCAAAGCAAGCGTTGAAATGTAAGGTTGTTTTTAACACTGGTCCACCTCTATGTGCTGGACTACCAGTAGTTCATTGCTAAGGCATAAGTATTTTAAATACGCCTCCTTCCCAATTGATCTAAATAACTTGAGCCATTAATTAAATATAACCTAGGCCCTATCATCCAATTCAATCAACATAACTGTTTCAGTTGAGTAATACGTACAGCAACCAGGGTTATTTTCATTTGCCAAAATAAAGAAATTCTAAGTAACAAATTTAATCAGTTGAGCAAGCAGTAAAACCTTTTTCTTCGCAGTGACACAAAAAGTGGGTTTTATACACTGATAATCGATTTACTGGGAACAATGCGTGGTATTTCAAGCCATGTAAGTCCTTCCCATTGGCATGGAAACAGGACCATAAAGTAGTGACATGAAATATTCACAATGCTCAAATTGGGTTACGTGCAATATCAATAATAATGAGTACTCAAAAAATAACTTTTCCGGTTCAATATTCTGTTCAGTTCCGTCGATCACCTAACTTTCAGCATCAACCTCAGTAGTTCAGTAGTAACCTTCAGTAATAAAGACTGAACATTTGGGATTTGCATGCGGAAACAAATATCCATGCTTACAGTTGAGCAAACGTTTCTCTTTTTTTCTTCTTTAAAATAATGTGTCTACTTGTCCGATACGCTTATTTTCTTGGGATTTTTTCTATTTAAATTGCCACTATTAAAATGTATAGTAAGCCATCGCTTCAATGAGTTGACTACTTACCATTTGCCAATGCTGTTCAATTAAGTAGTTTGCTTATCTTTAGAGCACGAGAATTAAACTCCAAAATTAATCTAATGTTAATTGCTCTTAAAATTGTCATTTCTGGATTTGTAAATGAATGTGGCGTAATTTGTAATGCATTAATACAAATGAAATTTGGTATCGTAAACAACCGTCAAAATGACGTCACAATCATATTTTTGCTGCACACGTGCAGTAATTCTATGTCGACTTGCATGCCGCTGATCTAATTTCCCTTGACAATTTGTCACGGTCGCCCAAAGTTATATGATTTGGAGAACCCCATTTCCTCCACCAATACACGTACATGTATATAACAAGTGACAGCCGCCACTCAAGAAAAGGTAGATTGCTTTTAGTTTCATCCGCAAATCCTAATTATGTATTATTGCTTCATTTAGGGAAAATCCCCTGGTGTTTATATTAGCCGATACAATTTAACAAGGTTTAAGAGGTTAATTAAGTTGGAGAGCAGCACTACCCCCAAATAATCGTATTGATATTTACTGCGCGTATACCGCCATGGCAATATATCGACGCAAAGTAACATTTCCGCATGCCATCATCACCTAAACTATGGCATTGGTCACTTTAGTCAGAGCAAAGGAAACGGGCTCTAATTCAGCAAAAAAAAGGTTCTTAAAAATTACCAACAAATGTTTTATGTACGTCAAATAAATTGGCAAATGCAAATATCAATATTTGGTTTTTATTCATAAATTTCATATTTCATTCCGGGCTTTATGTAACTAATGTTAACATTTGTCGTATCTATTTCTCATGATGTATTAAATTAACCTAAGAAAGAAATTAACCTTCATTACAGAAATACTATCGAACATCACTAATTTAGATAATATCAAATACATATAAACGGGATATAATAGTAAACAGTAATACGCCATTACATTGTACTGTGATAGTACATGTATTTGAAAGTTTAAAAACTCTCCTGTCATAAACACATTTGCACTACAGATCGAAAATTGAATAGTAGGAGTTCCTTTATGGTTAACCGAACGAAACATACAATAATCGACCTCAACAGTAGATCCCATTTTAAGACTATTTGAAAAAAATTATTTCATGAAACTCTAAAAGTACTTCTTCGCTAAGACACAGCAATGAATCAAAGCAATATGTCGAATAGCATTCTTGATCGATTATAGACTCGATGAAGCATAACATCAAGAACGATATTTCCGGACGGTATATCCAATTGTGGAGCATACATTGTAGTAAGCCAGACAAGTGATCACGTTCTAATCTACCAGGACTTTAGTCTTCATTTAAACTCTTATTGAGTTCGACCTTATTGTTTCGGAGTTTTTATTTAAGCCCTTTTTACTTTGCGGCATTTCGGCATCTACAGAGCAATATCTATAGTACAGTTTGACATGAAATGTCATGGCTAAGAATGAAAATCGTAAACAAGCTACTCTATAGTAGTGATAACATTTAAACTTCCATGTCCTAGAGTAAATATGATCCCGAATGCTGAAAAATTTTAATGTCGCTTGCAAGATAATTTACCGCCCACCACTTAAAAATGTACTAAAATTTCACAATGAGACTGAGGCTAATTATGAACAAGCGCATTACATATTGTAGACACCACTAGAGGCTATAGCCATAGTTCTATGCGTGATGTGATTTTTCCCCTTCATTTGTGATCTAATTAAATTTTTTGTCAAGTGGCACTTTTATCATTTACATATCTAATTAAATGAATAGAAGCGGCATCATCAAGTGTGGAAATTAAAGCAAATTCTAATCTGAACAGAGTAAATGTATAGTTTTTTATGTATTAAGGGATCTGTCCCCACTTCCTCTCCAAATACATTTAGAGTTCATTATCATATTCCAGGTCAGCCATCCGTGAATAACTTGTGCCTATATACTTCTATTCAAATTACACAAACAAACAGAAAGCAAGGCAATTATTGTAATTAGTAAAGCCTTTATGTTTAAACATAATTTAAATGAACGATAACTATTACTACAAGTACATTTACTGTAACTCGGCTTAATGGGCATTCATTTTATAAATACAGTCGCTTCGAAATTATTTTTTGACCAATACATGATGACGAATATATATATATATATTACAGTATATTGTAACAACAAAAAACTAATCAAACGAGGAAGCAATTGTTACTTAAAAGAAAAATTGTTTTCCTTAATCAAATAAATTTGGAGTTAAGCAACAATGTAAAGTGTATAAGTACATGATTAAAACAATCGGTCTTTTTCACTGATTGTCCGATGTGCAGCATGTGGTTACTAAGTTTACGCGGAATTCAATTCAGTAATATAACACCAAATATCTGTAAGACGTATTAATAATTTACAATTCTAAGAATCACATGGGTGTAATATGATTTACGGTGGAAATTGGCTGGCTCTATGTATGACCATTTGTTTTTTTTAGATATGATGGCTGTTTCTCAAACATCTTAAACAGCCCATCACTAAAACTGCTCGTCTAAAGAAAATGTATTTCTTCATTGGTTTGGTGTAGTTGACCATATTCAAAATCCATGACAAAATAAGAAAAGAAAAACCATCATAATAACAACAACGTATACACTAATCAAAATCTATGCCCTTATGTCATTTATTAGATAATCAATTTTCGAGAGTGTCTGGATAAACTCTTTACATCAATAGCATGTTCGAGAATCTTTGAAAAATGAATTTAAAATACTGTTATTAATGTACATGTATACATGTACACAATGAACTTAAACACTAAATTTAAGGCGTATTTCAAGTGCAAAAAATACGCAAACATTTGATTTAATATTGTAATATTTAATTAGTATTTGTTTAATCAGTATTTGCTATTTAACTTTACGTAATGGAATATTTAAATTTCTTGTCATTTTTCTAGTTGTTTTGCTAAAATTGCCACTATCCTCTAAAGCTGCTCTAAAGGAAATTAGATAAGAAACTTAGAAATAGATATCTTATTCGGTTTTATTTATCAGTGGAGAATTCAGTTTAGATGAATTTAAACAGGTCTTGCGTTATACACTAGTAAGCGCATCTTTTAGAAAGACCAACATTGTTTAGCTACTCATGGCAGAGAAGCCAATGCCCTCGAATCGTAAAACGCCAGTCAGCGATAAAGGACTCATCCATTGTGTATTGCAAAGGGTTTGCAATGAAAAATGTCAAAAGCTTCAAATACGTTGGAAGATCAAAATATTGGTTAACTTAGGGTGATTTATTAGTCATACTTTACAAAGCAATTTAATTCGATGCATAGATTCCATGCCTTGTTACATTTTTTAAGTGTCATGAGTGCAATCGAACAGAATGGAAAGCAAAATACGCAGTGTAATTGGAAAACAATAAATATCCATAGTCAGTCATAAAGATCGTGAATGCATACATCAAGGTCCATGACAAGGGCGGGACAGGAACAATTCTTATGCGATGCATCAATTAGTTATAAAACATCCACTCATTTATCAAATTCAAACATTCCAATTTGAATATCATCTGGTTAGAAGTTAATTGAATGCAACGTATGATAAGCAATCATCAAATCAAGTTTTTAATAATCTATCATGGATGTTATACTTTTTAAGTGTAAAATGTGTTAGATTCTGCTCAGTTCAACACAGCAGCTTCGTATGAGCTTAGCAATGTGATGCGATAAATGGGTTGAAACACCCTTGTCTTCGGGGAAATCGGTGCCAACCTTTTCATATTTTTAATGCAAAGCAATAAATATGTTAATTATCCTGTTAATAGACATGCGTCTGATTATGTCACATCTTGATAGTCAAATCTGTAACTACAAGTATGAGCATTTCGGTAAGATACATGCAGTTCAAATTTCAGCGATGGTTCTCGGTTTGCTCGAGTGCAAACCAGTTTCACGCCTATTAAACACACGTGCACACTGAACAGTTTTGCAATTCACCAGGAACAGTAGCTTTCAGTATTCTTGAAAGAATGCAAAACGATGCCGTCTTTCCTCTTCACAAAGGCAATCATCATATTTAACTGTGTGCATTACATCCCAGTGGAGCTGTTGCATTATTGCTTGCGAGATGAAATATAGTCGTTCATGTTTACTACCGGGTCTCAACAATCGTGATTCGAGCAATTGTGAAATCACACACTGCACAGGCGCAAATGGTTGAATGGCTTTAAGATAATTCTATAACTTAGCGGCGATATATAGGTCCAGCGGGATGAGTGCTAGAATTTGGCGAGAGAAAAAAATGAGCCTCCTGAGGAAATCCGAGTTATCGACCTTAGAACAGCAAATATATACGGAAGGTTTTCCAACTGGGACATTGCCCTTGATTAACCTTTATGCCTGCAGATGAATGCAAATAAAAGTATTGCTAAGTCTGGGTCGTCATCATAAGGTGAAAACCTGGTAGGAATAAGGCATCGCTTTTATTCGAGTGCTTCCGCTTGAATGTCGAAGAATTAGAAGCTACTCTTACATTTTAAACTGCAATGAAAGCTTTGTTATTCCCCAGCAGCTTAATTTCATTAATAATTTATATCACGAATACCGAAGTTGAAACCCTAGTTAATCAATTAGCATACAATAATCAAAGAATTCCTATATATTTGTTTAAATTGAAAACGAAAAAAACAAATATTTACAATGCACTTTAAAAGAATTCTTTGTTGAAAAAAGTACAGAAGAAAATCCGAGTTGCAAGATGAAAAATTGAATGATTTTAGTTTCACAATAATTGCAAGTTTTTAAGTGAAAATTGCAATAGGTCATTGACAAAAGCAGTCTGAATGTCGCTATTGCAAGTCTATCCAAAGAATCAATTTACCCCAGAGAAAAAACTAAATGTTGATTTAATCCTGGAGAAAACTGAAACGCCATTAATCCTTTTTATGACATGTTTAGTTCATGTAGATATTGATTCTTTCACACTTTCGTTTGTTATCGATTTTTTTAAAACCAGAAACCGATTCTCATACATGGAGCATGTGAAGAGAGAAAACGCTGGTAGTCTCAATGAGTGACCAGGTTTTCGGTTTTGCATAATAAACATCGAAAGAGCCTTGCTGATAAAAATATTCCCAATAATTTTCTCAATTTTCGCAAATAAGTATTTGGTTGACGCGAAAACTATGCGCTGTTTTATTACATTTATTTGTTTCGAATGCATGTCACTAATATGTAAATGTTTGAATACGTGCATATAAGTAAGATTATTAGTATCTTATGATCTGCTGCATGTTTTTATGACCTAATGCTGTGTCATATTAGCTATAGATAACAAAATTAAGCGAATGAAAACTTACAATATCCACAAGCATGTAAGCGTTCACGTGGCATATAAGTACCAAAGAAAATATATTAATCTATGTTATATTGATCAGAGTTAATAAACATGAAGGATTTTCTGTACGCAACACTAAGAACAAATGTGAATAAACTGTTTTAAGTAAAGATATGCCTTAAAAATTAAAATTTAAATGCTTATTTCGTAGAAAGATTCTTGTTCTATGGGCAACCAAGGATTTGCTTCGTAGATAAATAAGGTCTGTTTTTTGCGATAACAAGCTAGATTTATACAGAATACGTTAGTTTGTTTGAAGAACCCGAAATAAAATTTGGTATATACCATCTCTTAGAAAGGTTTAAAAAGTGCGCGCGCACTTAGTCACGGAGGTTACTTTTATATCCATATACATTGTGCACATCTTTACATTATCCTTGATTACGCGAACTAAAAACCATTTTGAAGTGAATGCCCATGAGTTTTGGGCAAAAAAATATTATACGCAAATAATAAATCTAAGTACATACGCCAGAAAAATCCACTTAACGCAAATAGAAAAACCACGATTCCTATTACGCATCGCATGCATGTTTAATGGAATGTCAACTGCTGCTAATTCTAAACGCTATTTCTTTCCAATTGAATTTACCTTCTAGAGCTAATGTTATTAAGAATAAGACACCAAATATCTACTACTAGCTAGTCCATTAAAACATAGAAAACTGTTACAAATCATAAATGTAAATATTTTGACTTCATATACAGTACATTTCTCAAATTCAAATAGCCCCAAATCCTTGAAAAATTAGTTACAAATTTACGGAAGCCACATGTATTTAAAAGTGAAAGCACAATAAACAGTCAATATACCCTAAATTAATACTTTAGATATGTTTTACTTTATAACAATATATTTTTTTAAATATACGTGTATTTGAACACTGAACAAAAGACTTCATACTTTTACTACAAAAGTGCATTATTATTCTGAAAAGTGCGTCACATGCTATATCAAAGCCTTAAAATGTCTCGTTTAGAAGCATGCCTATATTTTTTGAGCGGCAGTGTAACAGTCACTTAGTGTGTCATTTTACCAATAAGTCCGATATATTCTATCTGCTTCTACACTTACAGTACAAAGGCGTGTGAAAGAACGTACCTTTAATACTTAAGGTCTGAAACCGCAGAAATCATTTAATCCAATTACAATAAACTTCGGTTTAATTGAGACAACGCACGTTTATGCAGACAGCTAACGGTGCGTTTACTAATAAATAGATAAACCAATAAGACAGTTCCGGTTTTTTTGGAACCAGGTCAAAAAGTGAAAGAGTTGACTTCAGTTCTTCGATTTGCTTAAAAGCTTTATTGGAAAAGTTCACTTACCATGAAAGGAGTGTTAAGGACAAAATCTATTTAGATTGCGGGTCGTAATTCACTCGCACATTTCTGATCTTGTATTTTACTGTTCAACGCACAAGAAGACTGGCGCCCTAAATTCGTTTTATAAATATACCTACGAGCATCTGAAAAGGTTGTTTTACTGTACAATTGTCTAATACATGTACACAACTGCACAAATCCAACAGAAAGAAAATGGTATACCATGTATTTCTTTTTTCGAAACTTGATAGTATTATTGTTAATGGTTAATGGTGAATGTTTAAGGATAGTTCGTTAAACCAAAGTCAGAAATATTGACTCGCTATCAACCAAATCAGCGGCAGGAATACTAAACGAAATGTTTATTGATTAAAACTGATTTACATATGCATTCGCATGAATTGCAGTTGTGTGTCAGCTTGACGTTATAGATACAACCATGTTCACCCCTTATAGCAATTTTAATAATATCCTTCGTCTGGAAAAAAACAGCAATAAGAGAGTGCTTCATAAGCCACGAAATATTTGTGTTTTTATAGACATCCCTATAATGTAAAGACATTTTTCAAGTGAAATGAGACATTTACTCATGACGGTTATTGCTGCTTTTTATGAGTGTATATATTTTCTATTTTAAAAGACACTTTTCAAAACAGACTGAGTAGAAATAGTCTCAAATAACAGAAATTATGCAGTTTAATTACAAGTGACAAAATTAGTACGTCAACTGCAATTTTCATCTTAATCTAATTGAGCAAACATCGTCCCACCAATCTACGTCAATTTGTATCAGTGAAATTCGAACAATTTTATTGAAATAAGCAACGACTTTTGGAAGACCAATGACCATGTGAATTCACAACCATACATTTATGGTCTGCATTTAATTGCTGAAGTGCAAATGACCACTTAATCAATGTGAAGTGGGGGTGCTTGAAGTAAACGACACTGTATATGTATCATATTTTGCTTAGTTTCGCCATCAATATTTCTTTGATAACGAATATTTCTAGTGGAAATTCAACCCAAGTTGATAATTTGATGGCTAATTTTTTTTTAAATTTTGCCTGCAAATTTTCTTATATCGATAGTAGTTATAAAAAAGCCTTCATAAAAAAGCGGGATAAATTTATTATCGTGGCAAGTGAAAAAAAAAATTAAAAGCACTAATATTCCATTATATCCATGGCATGCGAACCCCATTCAAGAGCAGTAGATAGCAACACTCCAGAGGCAGTCCTGATGCGGTTTCCAGCAAATATTTGGCATTTGGTGAAGCACCAATTGGCTGCTTCTGTGTCCTTTGGGGAAAAGAACTGCACTTCCAAGTAAACGTACATTTAAATCGATTTAATCGATAACTATAATGATGAACCGCTCACCCTCTTTTTCTACGTTTGTAATCCTCTCAACCGCTCACAAAACATACTGGAGGGGAGCAAATAGTCAAAGACAGGCTGCTGAAATGCTTTCTTTGCATTTCTTTTTCTATTAAAATAGCTCGGAGGAACATGCACATGTATACCGTCGCTATACGTTTGGTGTAAATTAGACATCGTTTCTGCTCTTGAAAGTACGTGTAATTACTGTACAAACAATGTGCAAAACCGCTCTGGGCTCCAGTGAATACGCGTATCAAAACGTGAACTATCAATGCAATCAGCCATGTGACCTACATGTAGTTTGTCATTCTGAATTCCACATTTTTGTGGTTAAACGTTTTTAACACTTTGCATGATAATTGGACGCAAGTAGGCGGAGGATATGGGCAATAGCATTTATTTAAATTGACGCAAATGGAGTCACGTGATGTACATGTATGTCCCATTCCTAAATGTCATGATTTGCATCATACTCATTATGTAAATGGCGCATTTATGCAAATGCAAACAAGACAACAATTAGCATACAAACTAAGGCACTTTAACACTGTTCAGCAAAGGACACGCTTGCTTCCAACTTGTTTTAAGCAAAATGTAAATTTTGTCATAACTACCAAAAACCAAACTTAGATAAAGACTTCTATTCTGTGTCGACTGTCGAAAGCTTAGCCACAAATATGTTAATGTGCATTTGTGGTTTGAAATTAGCGTTATAGGCTATCAAGTCATATTCTGGGGCTGCTACAGCTTTTTTTTTAACTGAAGTAGGAAGCACGGCGATGCTATGCTTAAAAAATGTGAAGTTCTGCTTGTTGATGTTTCGTGCTTAATTTTATTTCGAAATTCAAATTCCTCAGCAAACGACAACTGCTACGGCACTGTTAGCAGGATAAATTTCTGTAAAACATTTTGTTGCTTTATTCTATTTTCTTGCAAAACTATTTGTAAAGCAATCTTTTATAAACCAGACGAAAAAAACATATCAAGCGCAATTTAGCTTTTTGAATACCAGGGTATTTTCTTTGCTCATCAAAGATTACATTCGCAGCTGCTGTTCATGAGGCCACCTGCTATCTGGTTGAATATTTTCCAATCAACTTCTATAGAGCAACTTTGCTATAAGCTAGATAAATACAATGGCAAAGGTAAGCCACTCACAGATTCCTCTACCCATTTTATGGGATTATTTTGTCCACCATAAATCTTCCGGTTAACTTGCTGCGAATACAAAAAAGGTCTACCACCACTCATGTTCAACATCTGATAAAATTTACTAGCTTTACATTTTTGAGTTGCAGTGCATATAAGCACGTACATGATACTGTATGCTCATAGTCGTCAATGCTATTACGGCGTACTTCTGCATAAAACATAGACCTAAAAACGTCAATATAACTTCCTGCAAACAATTCAAGTGCTGCGCTTTTTTACCACACATAAAAAGCAAAACGAATGACCATATATAAAACCTAAGAACATCTAAGGAGGATGTATAACAAATGGCTGAGCTTTTTGCAAAAATAAATCGCCTTACAATTCGATCGTGACACTTTGTTATGCTACATAAGTATACATGTATTTGTCAATTTAAATTCACTCATAAATATGATACTACATTGGTTATTCACAGTCATAAATTGAAATAAATAATTTCTAGACTTCTGTTGGACTATGCATACATGTACATGAAGATATTTTAAAACTTAATAACATCATTTTAATAAATGTATTAGATTTTTAAAAAGCAACAGATAATATCGAAATGGTTTTTTAGAAATGTAGAAGTTCGTGCAAGTACATTAGATTATAATAAAAAGTATTTACTTTTTGTAAATGTTTGGTAAATTTGATATATTATTGCTGGAATGGTTCATACATGTACGTCAGTAAAATTTTCATATAACCAAATGCGTTTAGGGACTCAGATTATACAAATTAACCACTGTCTAAACCATACATTTGTACAATTGGATACACGAAGTAAGTAACAAGCATTGTTATGCACTGCCTGGCTGCCATGATTCTCGCTAGTGATTGTACGTAGTCCTATTATTCAGCTATTGCTTACTTAAAGTCAGTAACAGTTGCTTTCCAGTTAAGTTTATAACGCAAATTTACCCTCTGGGAACGTAATTATCTAAGGCCTAATAGGACATCTACACCATCTTTAAAATTATTCATTTTATCGTATCCCCTGCTGTACGTATGCTAAAATTTTGGATAAGCATTTAGTTTTACGCAAATCAGTGTAATTACAAGAACCTATCCTTGAGCAAAATTAAAATAGCATTTCTTAATTATAAAATTCTGGCACAATTTATGTTATGTGTGAAAACGTTAACATAAAATACGCCAGTGCGAACTTGTTAAATGTCAAGAGTTGACACAATTTTTGACACTACCGAATAATGCATTCGCTAGTTTTACAGGAAGTGCCCACAGTAAAAACCATTAGTATTAATTTGACAGATGTGGGGGTGTATCTAGCTTGGCGATATAAAAAAGCCTAATTGTCCACTACAACGCACGGGATTATTGTGATTATTACCTAATATAATGTATGCCAATATAGCTAGTATTCAAATGGCGACTAGTCACGTCATGAAAATAAACATATACAAAGTTTTGCTTTCATCCAAGTGAATACTGCATAAATCCAAGGCCTAACTAATGACAAAGGAATAGCTAAACGTAAGGCACGAACCATGCGTACTACCGTTTATCATACCAAAGACAAAGCATTCGCCTATGTCTCACTTTTGCGTAACAAGGCCAGGAATAAACTGTGTATGGGGTTCTAAACGGTCTAAGTAATTTAATTATTCATACATCCAATGATGAAAGGAAAAGCATGTCGAAAAATGCACGCTAAAGTCAAATTAGGAAACGTTTGTTACATGATGTGGGCGGCTGGCAGCCACAAATTCAAAGCAGAAATAAGTAAAAGGACTGGACAATCACTCCCAAGCGAAACATTCAAGCTCTATAAATATCATTACTGTGGTTGGTTAGTCATTGTTTAATCCATTTCTTACGTATTAGGTATGCTGTCACTAATTGGTTTCATCTCTATTGCTCCGAGAACCTGGAGATTTAAGTCTTTAACATGTTAATCATGCATGTACATGAATGTATATTGATCGCTGCACCTAATTGTATCACCTTACAGGGTGTCCATATATACAGAAATGGCATGTGCAGTAAAATAATAATATTTAAATTTAGATATCATTTCAATTAGTTGTTTGTTTCACATTCACTTTGAAAGAAGATTGTTTTCTCAAATTATCTCAAAATTTTTGAATATGTTTATTAGCCTATCTTTAAACATGTGTATATACAGAACTGCTAAAATATTTGTATATGCTAACGTTACAGTGATAAAATGATCAATATCAATGTTTGGTGGGTTGCCTTAGAATTAAAAACGTTAAGGATTAAAAAAGTTGACTCAAATACCTCCAAATACCTTAATGTATGTTTGAAAATTTCGTATTTGTCATTAGCATTAGACATGTTAGTTACTGTAAAATTTTCCTTTGTTTTCATGACAGATAAGCATTTAATGAAAATGATCTTCGAAATACACTGTACGTGTAAATCCAATAAACCATGCAAATTTTGTCGACAAACATCTGTGTGGTAATACAGCACATTATTAAGTGGGTAGTTTAAAAGCCATGAATCTATTAATAGTGCATAAAACATATTAAATCTTTTTTCTAGTGCAAGTTATGTTTAAGATATTGATAGTATTATTATTGGTCAAAATAAATAAAGTCTGTTTTGCTCAATATTTTTTTCCAATAACGCAACCATCGATGTTCGATAATATTATTGTTAGAAATGCTTAGAATACGTTGATATTAAAATTACCTTTATTCTATCCGTTGATCAGAGGTTCTATTTTAGCAATGTGATTTAATCAATTGCATTAGGTGACTCCGTTTTCTCAATACAGCTGTATTTCTTCAGAAACGTTATGAAAATACTGCAGAACTACGTGACTAATGCCGCTAAACACATACTGATGTTCCAGTTATTGAATGGCTTGAAATAGCCATCTAAAACAAGTCAATACCGTCATCAAATTAGTAAGGAGGACTTTGGCAGTTTTATCATGCTCGGTCGAATGCCTCTTGCTCCAACTAACATTTCATGGACGTTCTGTATTTACAAATGCCGTCTTTTCTCTCTGAAAATTACGTCAGCGTAAGGCATGTTGTTATCAAGACACTGAAGCACGACAAAGTCAACAGAATGGCTTTTGTCGATTCTAATGATGTTCCCATTCCATGATTACGTGTCTTGAATCGTTCCTTTTTTCCACTTCGTGGAGCCATTGATTGTGATGCACCATCAGCCCATACTGGCCCGTTTTAAACGTGGCATTTACTCGGCGCTTTGCGACCACATTAAAAGGTCAATTCGACCACGATAAAACTTTCGTGATATTTTAGTAGCAGTGAAAAAATAAATAAACAATGAGGTCATCATTATGGCATCAAGCAAAAGGATGAATTATTGATCATAGCAGGCCGTCTATAAATATCCGCGCTTGTTTATCCTTTCGGGTAAATAGTCGATGATTGTTCAGTCCCATGGATTAATTAGAGATGAAAATTACTAAGTGGGGGTTGTGGCTATGTTGCAGACGTATCGCCATGCCAATATTAACCGCCAGTTACAGAAGCTGTGACAAAATCTCTTAATTACATCCTCCCATCTAATTCTAGTTGCCAAGGACAACACTGAATTAACACTCTTTGTCATGCATATTACAAGCTTCTGGTAGAATGCCTTTTCTCTTCAGTCCTAATGCATATCGCACCCTTGCTACTTGACGTGATTTCCTTTGGGAACTGATAGAATGTGTTGATTTGAGCAATGGAAGCATGTGGGACGCATAGCTTTTATTCTCAGATTTGTTTATCACGCACAGCACCAACCTCATTAGCTCTTTAAAAAAGTAAATATTGCATGACATAGGAAACAAATACAGCGCATGTACTGTCAAGATTGACAGTACAATCAGTACATGGCCTTCCAAACAGCGTATTGAGTTTAGAGTACACAACTAGACAGAACTACTTGGTCAATAATTGTATGTAAATTTGTGATTCGTTTATTTGCATGCTTTTAAAAGCATTAGTTTAACGTTTAGTTATTTGTCGCTATGGATTTCACGTTTGGCATTTCTCACACAAATTCGGCATCATCATTAAACTATTGTTAATAAGTGATTCTATTCCAGCTATAAATACATAGCTCCTTAGTGCTTCGTTCTCCATTAAATTATACCAAGGAATTCAGGAAGGACTAGTATGACCGCTAAATTACTAATGAATTATTACAACCGGCGCTGAGATTTGGTACAAGGTCTGCTTTCCAGTTTATTACAGTAAAAAATAAGAATCCAAAAATATGCACATGAAATATAGTTGGTGCAATCGAGGGTGCACCTATAACTAACGCCAAAGAATACAATTTCAGAAAGGAATGGAGAAATTTGTTCAGTGATTCTCTGAAATTCTAAAAGAGAAACTGAGATAAACCAATAAGCGTCTCATCCTCGATCAGTATCTCAGCATTGTTATATTGCGTGTATATATCATCGTGATGTCAACACGAAATTGCATCAGCGAAAAGAAGGTTGGTGTGCGAATAAGAAGAAAAGTCATTAAAATTGCGTCGATTCATGTAATGTCAACTGTGGTGATGGATGGTAGCTTTTGGTCGATGATGTTTTCTTTTTTCCAGACCCATACAGCTCGTTAGGCATTGATAGTCCCTCGAGTATGTACTATGTCGAAGCTTTGTACACCATATGCAGCGTGATTACTAGACATCATAAAAGAAACCATCGCATTGGACCAGTTAAAGACCAAGATAAATGCTGTTGGTGACACGAAGATGCTGCTCATGTCTTACTTCAGCAAATAAATGAACCCATTAAGGAACCAAGTACGATAGACGCATGTCTCCATTTTATTGGTGGTTGAATGGCTGTCTAAAATGCATACGAATTTTTCGTACATAACGTATCTTGCCCCTCTTATCTTTAAATATCTATTTATTATTTCTTTGAATGTATTTTTCATTTATTTTTTGAAAATCTTTTAAAAAATAAATCAATGTAAAACAATCTTTTCTACCAACAATCATTTTGCCACGAAAAATATCATTACAGATTCGTAGTTATAAATAATCTGTAGTTTTACCAACACATCTTGGTATTAATTAGGGCACAAGATAAAATTGGAAATTATGAGCACTGCGCACGTAGAGTGCATTACACCAATATATCGCATGCATCTAGCGAATACTCTGACAATGAGAATAGTAGATGTTTCGATATCGTCTTTGTGATTCGGTGTATTTTTGTTTATTTGTTCGACTGGCACTGTACAGATCAAAATGTGTGCACTGCTTGCAACGTGCACGCACATGCATGCAATGAACGTTACTATAATAACACGTTTCGGTACCACCATTGCGATTTCATTTATTTTGCTTTATTTATGATGTGAACTTGCATTAAACGTAGCACCGCATAAAAACGCACACGGTCAACGGACGTTACGTTGTCAATCAAACGATGCCTGAATACAATTGTAAATCCATTTGCCTAGAAGTTTTCTTGCTATGCATTCAGCCGATCCAAGGTGCGTCAAGCAATATCCGAAGACATCAAAATCAATCAAGAATCTATACAAAAATAGATCTCGTTATCAGAATGATATTACTTTGGATTGGAATATTGCGTGACTTAACGGCACGAATAAAAAATGCATGCTATTTTGACACACGTCCGTCACTGGAAGGCATATTTATATAGACTTTTCATTGATTAAAAACTGAGCTAATACACTAATCTATTTTTGCCTTTGTAAAATCGATTTTCATGTTATATCGGCCACTTTAAATTTTGGGTGAGTTTCGGGGGAAAAGAAGGGGGGAGGTGTAAATCCGCCTGACTACTTGCTAACTGCTTTAGTAAATAACGTTTGTTCTATTCCTTTCAAAGTAACCCTAACTTGAAAGCAAGCCAGCAATTCTAGCATTAAATTCAATCAGTACACGTAAGTTAACTTCGGCTTTTAGTTTTAAATCGATTTCTATATTTTCATGAATATCTAATGTATGCAACTAGTGTAGTGAAATCAAACTCTTAACATATCAATAAAAGTAGACTAGGCAAAAATCTTTAAAAGCTTAGTTGTTGAATTTGGAAATTCAGCTACCATTTATAGAAATATTACTTATCGTGTTTGAATTTTATCGATTGCTAGTTTACAATTCCTTGAAGTCAGTAAAATGGACTGATCTGTTCAGTTATTATTTTTTTGCAAACCCTGTCAATAGAATGTAATTGATTTTTTTGTTAAAATGCGATGGCTGACTTATTTACCCATATAGATTAATACGCCCATCTAATAAATGCATAAGTGCATATGTGAGCATACATTGCCGCTTTCCACTAATTATATGCTTATTTGCATGAATAGGTGATATGAATCTAATAAAGATGGTTATCAATAAATGCATGGCTGTAATGAACGCGATTGTCGCTATTCAACAATTTAGATATGCACGTGCTTTACAGACGTTTAAGTTACAAATTACACGCTAGAATAACCGTGTAGGGCATGTCTATCATGTTTCCACTTATCAATGACTTGCATACATGTATAAAGTCACGTGAATGGGTAGTAATTTCTTTAATATTGGCGAAAGAAAACAATGCAATGGCCAATTAATATATACTCCCTTGTGGTTCGCTCGTACAACTGACGGTTATAAGCAAAAAATGGTTATAAACCATATGATTTAAACAAATATTTAAGGCATCCAGATTTCAAATAATTGCAAATATTTCATAATGAATAAAATCATGGCATATTCATGTATGTGACGTGTTGCAAATGTTAAAATAGAATAAAAGACAGTTTGTCATTTTTTCTATAAACAAATAATGAACACAACAGAGGTTTAGATGATGACCTATACTAGTACATTTTTAAGCCAAAATACGTGTTGAAAACGAAAACATTTTCCTTCTATAGCACGTAGAGTTAATCCATAAATGCTTAAATAAACGTATATAAAGAATGGCCTGTAATTACCTTTACCTGGCAGTCATGCCAGGCATAACCAATAAAAATACCAGCAATATCCAAATACATGGATTTTTTGCCTAAAAACAATACTTAAGCATGAGAGCAAAAAATACGAGCTTTCTCTGCACATTTTTTCAGAAATCTCAATCGATGTATGAGTAACAAAGTACATCGATCGTTGTAACAAAAGCTGCCTTGGCTAGCATCATTTGGAGCACCTACAGTGTATCTATTAATTACGAATGTCCAGTTGCATCTCGACATCTCCATTTCCCAATGCAGAAAAAAGAAATAAATTTAAACCATAAGCTATTAATCAGCAGGAGTTATTTTTAAAGTATATTCTTGAAGTACAACAAGTCAGTAACGTAGAACAACATTGGCAATTTCAGCGTGAGCATCTAAATTGGTATCACCAATGTTAACGCTTGTTTCAAATTGTACCGATGTCCTTTTCTGTAGAATACTGGATGTTTTTCCAGACAAATAAATTGCAGTCATGAACTTCTACCATCTGCAGTGTCTGTTGCACGGCTCTTGTAGTTGTTGATGACGTTTAGGGGCGCAAAGGCAGCTTATTAGACCAGAAAGGGCCCAGACGGCGGTAAAGCTGTGCCTAGGTGACAACACCGACGACTGTAAACTCTTGCCTCCTCATTCCCCGACGAAAATAAATCTTTCAGAAATCCCAAATTAATATCGCTGAACTGAAACAGTTTTAGAAGGCCGGGGCAACGTGAGATGAATTTTAGACGTCTGTGCAACCCCCTATCTCGGCCTCAATGGGTTCATCTCAACAGCGAAGCAAACAGAGCAAAGCTTGCAGAGAGAACTTCCAAGTTCTTTCGCAAGAGAAGAAAAACTCCAATACTGACATGCACTGAACAAAGAAGATATCTTTATCCAAAAAAAAAACCGAGCACCTGGACATTCGCAAGCCCTGCCAGACACTGAACAGAACAGAAATGTCTTTTTCAACAACGTATATAGGTTGATGGTTCTTTTAATTCACCCTTTGGAAAATAACTTTCGAATTCAACTACTGAGCTCGATTAAAAAAATATTTTTTTTAAATAATAATAATTTAAAATTAAGAAGGAGCAAATGCAGATACTGAGCAGAGAAATTCACCACCAGTGACACACGTTTAGTGCGCTATAAACTCTTCGATAATGTTTCATTTAACAGCATGGCTAAAAGCTCTCATTCAATTGATTTAGCTTTTGGGATTCTTAAGTTAATTTGGGGACCGACTGCTTTTCTTAATAAAGGCCCATTTACTAGCGGGTTGGCATGCGTAATATCGTCTAGACCGGAAAATCAAGTTAAATTCTGAACGTCGATGCCATGAAGTGTAGGAGTGTGTGCAAAGACTTCCACAAATTTGTACACCTTTTTTTACCTAACGTCCATTTTCTGCAACGCACTTATCAGCCACACTCCTACTCAAAACGTCCAACGGATATGGGAAATATTTGTTAGTGGGATCCATTGATACAGGGGCGCTAGTTGACTTTATTAAGTAAAGCCATATATGGCTGCATATTTTACATCATCAGGAAGTTTACATGTAACTGTATATGGCCATTTACGGATATGCATGGACATATATGGCCATAACGGTCTATTTGTGGCCAATTTGTGTCTAACAATACAAGGAATATGTAACATATGTCCACATTTACTTTTTATGCCACACATGTCAACATTAGATAAGGTGATACACATGTATGATCAGATACACTGCCACATATAAAGCCATATACGACTGCAATTTCTTTTCCATCAGGAAGATACACATGGAAATGCTCAGTTTTCCTGTAACTGTATATTGCACATGTATTTCAACAGTGACACAACTCAAAAAGTCGCAATATACAGGAGAAGCAATTTTGTAAATCGTTTTCTAATACAACACCATCGTTTCAGAAGTGACAAATTTAAGAATCCTTCAAAATCTACGGGGATTCTTGATGTGCTGTTTTTTTGGTTTGTTTTCAGAAATAAACACATCGCATTTAGCTTGATGTAACACCACCTTGCACCGGAAATTGGCAATTTTTGAGTTGTGTCAATGTTGAAATACGTGTGCGATATCTTACAGGGTAGGTGGAGTGCAGGAACTCGAAATGGTGTAGCGTAGAGCTGTTAGATTTGTAAGCGGTAAATAAAAAACGAGATGAGTGTTTCCCAATTAAATGATCAAGGGTTTCAAGTGGGAGACACTTCGATCTAGATGGACGACTCGATGCATGGGACTTTTTGAAAAAATTACTTTGCATAAGAATACTAATTTGGTGAATGAAATCTCTAAACGAAACCACCGAGCTGGTAGAACCTTACATGTAAACCCACTTATGAAAATACGAGTCCGCATCACTTTTTCCTTACATGCCATCAGACTACCTGGAATTCTCTTCAAAAGATAACCCGAAGCTAATTGAAATGCGGTTTGACAATGAGGCTGGTTACCTCCCCCCTCCACCATCCTTACCACATGGCATAATCTTTGCTGGCAGTAGGCTACCGAGTTGAATTGAACTGAATTGATATTGGCATTTATTTTTATTTATATGAATGGACATTTTTGTGGTCAATTACTGGTCTAACCATTAAATCACACTGCATATGATATCCACACGTCCATACATGGCTGATATTTCCTTTTTCCATCCGAGGCATTACCGATGCTCAAATTTTGCAACAAGCACCGAAGATTTCACCCTTCCTCATGATTATCACCCCTTCCCAACAAGGAAAACAGGGAAAATGATGAAGGCATTCCTACCTGAAGGTGAGGATGGTGAGGGGCCTGTAAGATTTGTGGCTGGTGTTGTCGCTCATGGGCTTCCCCCAGAAGTCGTTGCGGAAGAGGTCCGAGAGGGGCGTCTTGGCCAGCACGTCTCGGTTGGTGGTCACGGCCATGATGTCGTCGTGCACGAAGTCCCCGTGAAGCGAATTGGCGTAGCACAGGAGCGAAACGAGGGTGGGGAGGACGTAGACGAGGGCGGAGGGAATCCCCGTATCCGTCGGCCGTTTGGCAGGACGCTTGCCGTCCGTCTCCCTGGCCCTGGGGGGCGCGCGCCTGCTTGGGTGCGAAGACGCCATTCCCGAGCGCACAGGACGAAGCTGAGTTCCCGAGGATTTGAACCCGAGGACGCTGACAGGCGTGCTTTTATGGGGTAAATCCGAGTGGGATGGGCAGCGTCTCCTGGCGGAGGGCACGGTCAACTGTGGCAAAGCTCGAGCGCCAACTACTCCGTGCGACGTTGCGGTGGCATCTAAGAGGAATCTGGTGAGGGAGGGGCGCCGCAGTCGAGGCGCATCCTCAGGGAGCCCATGCTCTAGCTCCGTTGACGGTAGCGGCATCGGCGGCAAGAGGAGGACGAATAGAGAACGAGATAACAACGACTGGATGGAGAGGCTCTCTGCGAAATTGCGATGCTCTTTTAATGTTCAGCGTGCTCGCTTTGAAATGCCAGCGCCATCTATGGAGCTTTTTAATTTAGTTCACCTCAATACCCAACTGTAAGCAAAGATTTGCCATGTGGTAGGGCGTGCAATTCATCAACCCATGTCGTTATTTTTACTTGAACTCGATGGTCACCATCATCATTGTCAAACTGAATTTCTGTTCGCTGAGGGCTATGTTTTGGAAGAGAATTATTTCCGTAGAGAATTGGTCGCCCACCAGGGTCTGCGTTAATTTTTCTTATCTGAAACTATCCCGCTTATTAATAAGAAATTGCAAAAAAAATTGAAACAGGTTTTCCCTCCAATGCAATCTCCTTCAAATTTATTCAAAGGTTTTTTTTATAAATAAACCGCACATTTTCAAATAATAAAAAATAACGCAGACCCTAGTGGATAACAAACTTTACAAGGAAGAAAATAAATTACAAATTGCAACAAGTGTTTGAAGCAAAAGTAAGGCAGTAATTTTTTAGTCAACCTTAAATTATAACGGTGCTTCGAAACAACTTTTACATTTATACATGTATGTAGCTTACAATAAACATGCGTACTCCGGCACTGCAGCTTCAGGGCTGAGCAGGAAATCTCTTGAAAAGTCAAGAAAACTCCAACAATGGATTATAATCAGCTAATAAAACGTTCATTGCTGAATTTCCTTCAAATCGTCTAACCTAATACCATCTTGTCCAGATGTTAATTTATGCAAAAATAACTATATTTATTTAGTAAAAAGGTCAAAATCTGATAGCACAACGTCCCTAATACGTATCGTCCTTGTTTGTTACTGAATGACGTCAAATTCCAATAAAAAATGTCATATTTCCAAATAACATGATGTGGAAATTTAAAATGAATGACATCTATAATAAGTCTTCATGAGACAGAAAAACGTGCTTTCAATAGAAATACCTAACAATTCAAATAGTGTATGCCTGTTTTGTGGCCGTTATTGACAGGTTGGACGATCTAAATTGCTAACCCCTACCCCTCTCTAGTGCAAGATTACCCGATAATCACCCAGCAATTCAAATTGAAAACCATCTACAATTAGCAACTCTTTGGCGAGCATCCAGCCTTGAACATTAAATTTAATTTGCTTAATTAGATAACAACCAAGTTTTAAAAACATCTGCGTCAAATTCTATCGTCGGGCATTGTGGATGCAATTTGGCTTTTGGCAACGAACGAAGTGCCAATATTTGCTAGCTGTCCTAAATTAATGGATTATTTCTGACAGAATTGCGTGATCGAAAACATTAGGCGATTACTTATAAGGTCATTAATTGCACATTCTGTCAAAGTATGAATTGCGTTGCTGCGCTTAGCGTTACGACAAAGGCGCGCAATGCACGTCAGAGAGTATAGTAGTAATTCATATTACAACAACTCTGAATGTCTGTCTCCGAAACGTACATGAGAGATATTTTGTACGCTACTACTTGCATGATTAAAAATTAAATGGTCTAGTGCATTATTACCATCAGGATTTCCGGCAGACAGGCATATAAATGAACTAATACATATTTACGTGTACATAAATAGGAATAGGGTTGCTTGAACGTTTTATGTGATTTTTCCCAATTAATCATTTGACTATTTTTTGCTCAAAAGGTAACGACTAATGTTATATTGAGTTAATAAATTACTACATTATTACTGACGTCAAGAACTCGTCAGAATCGTTGCTTTGGTCTAAGAAATGCAATCGAAATGCAGCGCATTTCATTCTCAAATTATAGCAATGCCTCCAAATGTTCCAAAAAAGCAAACAAACTTGCAGATAAAAGAAGTTTTTTATAAGACCCAACATTTGTTTTCTTAGCAACGTGTCACGTTGTTATTTTCAAGCATCTCTGGTAAAAAAAATATGTACACATAAAAGTTTTGAAAAACCTCTTTAATTTGTTTTAAATGTAAACCCATTATTTATTCGAGCAAAACAGCAACCAAGTCTTCTAAAAGAAGGATTTTCCATCAGAGAAACAGGTACTTTTTTTGTCACAGCTGTGCTTCAGAGGCAAAGCAGAACAATTTTCTCGTTACTGCTTAATGCCATTGTTGCTTTTGTGAGAGGCTGTCATTAACATTCAAAGGACGACCGATTATAATTCACAAACACCTCACGGTGCTCCGAATTACCATCCATCGAGCTTGCAAGTGAAGCCGACACCAGGTTAACGCCAAGATAACCTCAATAAACTCTGACGTTGATGTCTAAGCACGCGCCTAATTGTAGAAAATAAACTTTGGTTCTCAGTGTTAACTTTGTAACGAATCTGACAAACATGAATGCTATCACAGTTTACAAATTGGCTTCATCGTTATCGATTCATCAAGACGAGAGCGCAATATGTGTCTAGTGCACCTGTTCTCTCCAGTTTCCTAAGGTGAAACTACTCCATGAAACCTCACGCTGCAATATGGAAATTGCGATGAAATGCATGCTTCTTTTCGCATCGACAATTTGTGACATGCAATTTGAAACACCTGCTTCTTCCCTTCTTCACTTATATGGAGCGCATTCAATTCCCCGTATTACCATGCAAATTCTATTCTTGCACAGCCCAAATGAACCCAATAATTGCTGCGTAGCTCAAACTTGACACGCTCTATGTGCTGCATAAAAAGTCAAAGACGTCTACCAGTTATGCAAAATGACAAGAAAATTATATTTGCTGATGGAGATACACTGACAGTAATAAGGAATTAATGACAAGGCACAATGGCAAGCACTGTTGCATTCATTTTTAATGTGGCCCTCGTACCTAATTATTTGTCTCGCATATATATGGCAACGTAAACAGCGATGTGGTCAACAAAAATTTCGAATAAATATTGCGTTTATATCATAATGACAGAACAAAAATGACCGGAAACCGCGCGTTAATTATGCTCGCAAATTGATTGAATAATTGCGGACATGGTTTGGACTTTGGATTAATACTTACACGAATATAAAATGTATTTTATTATAATCAAACGGCCCAATCTCTTACGTTCTAAGCGTGGTATCCATACTATGAGAAGTAAAATGGAAAACAAACAAGCGGATAATTAAAAGCCTGGATAAATTAACTGCTAATGGTTATGGTAATGCCAAAGGCAACTTGTTGCTTGTTTATAATAATTAGAAACTCTGCAATATTTGACGTGTTATTTTTGTATTCATTAATTAGCGTACATAGCTAATGTAAATAAAATCAAATTAAATGTCAGATCGCTGCTAATATTAACATTAAAAATCTAATATCAAGAAAATGAAGAGAATCAAATCTAATGTGAAGAGCATTAAGAAAATAACTGCACATTCTGAGTAGTCGCACCGTATATTCAAATGTAAAAGCAGCCTCACAAATTGATTATCATTATGATCGAATGTACAACTTCCGTAAAATGTGCAAGCCTAATTATTCTATTAGCTTAGCACTGGAAGCAAGATTGTTCAACTGGAAGTTAGCTCATTACAGGAAGCCTTTGTATTTATGTATGCAAATGTTACTTCTCTTCTCAAGACTAAGATCCTTAATATGCCAATATAATGATTAGGTAAGTCTAATTTATGCAACGTCTTATTGCATTATAGACTTGAGATTGATAATACTAATTGGATTTTTGTTCACATCGCTATGATCAGATTTTTTGGGGATTCCATGTCTATGCTGTAACAAACTTAAGAGGCTTTTTGATGGCTTCATTTAGAAAATAATGAGTCGAAAAATATGGCATCTCCAGGGTTGTGTAGGCCGCGAATGCTTTATTGTACAAGGATGGAACTGCATCAATTGAGTGTTTTGTGTCGTGTGGAATCCAAGCTACAAACTGAAAACTTAAGATAACTTCAAAGAACATGTTCAGCATGTTTAATAACTTTTGACGACTTCCAATAAAACTTCCCTCAAAACAACTTGCTTAATGTTAATATTCAAATTTCCATTGCTTATTCCATCACTTATTGCCATCAATAAAGAATGTTTCTATGTACGTTGTTAGCATAATATTCGAATAAAACCTTGATTGGAAACTGCAGGGGTTTAATGCAAACATTGATTCACCGAGTAATTGGACCATGCAGGAAAAATGTATTTTAAGCTCAGGCATTATTAAGCTAATTACTTAAGAGGAAAGTCTTTTTCGAAAACTCCAGCCGTATTCGGGGGCCTCAAATTCATTAGTTTTGAAGTATCTCACGAGAACAATGCCTACAATATCTCGACGAATATGAATATGAGCCACCAGCAAAATGCAATTTCGAAAACACAATTCGACCACAGCCTGTTTTCAAGTTCCTATTTCTGATTAATTAAAAGGTAGAAATCCTGCGGAATATTCGATCTAGTCTTATTAAATATAATTTAAGGGCATGCATTTTCAGTTTCTAAAAGGTGCTTGTTTTCTTATGCCATTTACCCTTGAAGTGTTGCAGCTCGCCAAACAGGAAGACCACTTTAGATAATTACGAAAACCCGATAGGCAATGGTGTTTAAATGTCATGAAGTGTGTAGCGGGATATATATTTCGCATCACCTCTTTTCTAATTAAAATAAACATTTCCGTAACCTCAATGATAGCGCAAGTTGCACGTAATCCTCGCAGAAACGCCAGAAGGCGTTACACGACAGGCATTCAACTTCAAATGTTTAAGGTGTTTTGAAGAGTCGAACTCATTTCAATGAATTAGCATGCGCAGTGTTCTTCATTCATCAACAAAGATACCAGTTAAGTGCAAACTTCCAGAAAATGAGATGTTTAGTGCGCATCAACCGCGTGTTTACTGACATTGGCAACATCTGAATTAAGAGAAAACGCAAACTTTGTAATCCTTGAATAGTGTAATTGCAACTAACATAATTAAACAATCAGGAATGTGAGTTGCATCTCCCTTGTGTGAAGTATCAAAAATATTCCCAGAAATACTGCTCGATATTAGTTAGCATTCGTGATAATGCGGTGCGAGCAAATAAGTGCAATTGCAAACTCTGAAAAGTAATTTTCAACTCTTTATCTCAAATCGTAGTTTTAATTGAGGCCATTTAGTCTTAAATAATATGCAAACATCTTCTGATTGCAGGGATTAAAAGTATTACCCAGCACAGCTGCACAAGATTGGCAGTAATCAGTCACTGGCCATTATAAATTATGAAATGTCCTCTTCGATTTGGACAAAAATGAAACAAAATAAACAAGGGGCAATTAAAAGCAGGACGCATTCACCTTGGGCAATATCATCTAGGTTAGTTGTCCACTGGTGATCACATTTGAAGGGTGACAAATCATAACTTACTAAGTGCCAAAAATAAACATTTCATGGCGCTAATTTGATTTTGTTCAAACAACAAAAAGTTTAGAAGTTTACACCATTGACGAAAACAAATGTGTTTTTGCCAAACGTCTAATAACCTCAAATAAACATTCAAAACGCAAAGCAGCAGTGTATTGATGTTCTTCATTCCTCATTTTTGACGTCCACGTTTTTAAAGCCAGCTTCAGAAACATGTTTATTTAGAACACTGAGGTGGTTTAATGGACTTAAAGTTAAATTTGCCCTTATTCATGTCCATCTTACCAAGGTTTGCTTCCAGCCCGCACTCAGGGATTGAAGAGGAGGTTATTTGCACATTAAGGAGATTGGTCGAGATTCGAACAAAATTTGGCGTTTTCAATGGTCATTTTAATTTTTTTTTCCAGGACTAAGAATTTCAATAAAATTAAAGCACCATTACGCTGTTTTGGTTGCACAGTAAATTCTCACTCCACGATACCTAGAGATGTCCCAATCGTTCCCTAACCATAAAAACTGCTAGGGATTGGCGTTTACAATGTATTAGCATAGAAAATGAATTTTAGGACTTGGGCATTCCTGGATCTGACTTCAAATCCATTAAATACTTCTAATATTTTATACACGCCAGCAAACTCAGTATTATGTAATTTAGAAATAGTTAATCGCATTTATTACAAAATAAATTTAAATGCAAAATCTACAATTCTGTATAAGCCCTGTGTAAGCCTATGTAATCCATGTTATCTTTTCAATTTTTTATATTTTAGAGTCTATATAGTTACCATTATTAAAACGGACAACTAAAGCAAAAAGAAATATATATAGTGGTGTTTATTAGCAATTACTCGTGCAATTGCATAGAAAGTGAAAAAAGACAACAGTAATAAATGAGTCAATGAAAGCACTGCCCCTATAAAACGGCAATCACTAATAGCATCAAAGTGATGTTTGCAAGCATCCTCTCCCAAATTTAAAACTATGAGCATGGTAATTTAGTTCCAACTTTAGTTTCTGAAAAGGCGAACTCTGTTGTCAAAGTAACACATTTGAGATACGACGCTTAAACTTTGTCCCACAAACCCGTCTTTAGTGTTTTAGCATTTGCTTCCAACCAGGCTTACTATCCTTGCCTCCGAGACCGTGTCAATAAGCTAGAAACATTAAATTTATTTACGACTGCCCGAAACAGCATGGAGCTACTCCTTCAGAAGACGCTAATTAAGTTGGTCACACAAAATATGCCCGCAGTTATAGCATTTACTGGTGAGTTAATATCCCGATGCATATCATTTCACGAGAGCTGGCCTGTTTTATCGGGTTTAATAAGGCCAGTCGTCAAATAACAATTTATATGAGTTTACATTACGTGACACTCCAGGGAACGAATCACGCGATATGATGTCGAGACTTGGGAGATCTGGAACGTTAGGGCATGCTATGCTGTTATTTTAAGAAAATGTCTCGCAGAACGTGTCCTACTGTTGAGTATAATCATCCGAAAAATACCGTATCAACTCTCCCTGAATCAGTAGGCTAGCATTTCTCAGCATATAAAAACCATATTTGACTGCATACGTGGCCTTCCCTTAAGCAATTGACATGTAAATACAAACTAGATTTTAACTGTAATATACAACATGTATAGAGCATATAAATATATATATATATATGAAGAGCATACGTAAGGGGGAGGAGGAAGGGATCTTTAAAATCCAGATACTTCCGGACAGAGGATGAGGGTGGTGTTCACGGAGAGTGAACGCCCAGAATCGCTAATTAGAATTTTGAGTTTAATAAGAAAAGAATTGATTGAAAACTGAGTAAAAGTAATTGAAAATTGAAAACTGCAAAAGTTGATTCTGGTTTACTGTCGACTGTCGATATGTTAAGTCTAATTTCTTGGCTTACTATAGGAAATTCATCAAATTAAACGATTTTACTGGCCTGTTTTACTGCTAGGATTAAGTGTAAGGAATGCGTTTTTTGACATTCGTACCGGACATGCAGAGGGTGAACGTGGGGATTATAAAAAAACCAGAAAAAAATGAGGGGTCTGAAAATTATGAAAATTTAATGACGTTTTAACGAATGATTCCATAGCAAATTTTGCAGGGATCTTTTAGACGAACAAAACAGCATTTCCTAAAATTTGAAAAACACATGCACAGTATAAAATTAACTTTAGCAACACCGAATAATACAGCTGATGTAACGAAAGTTTTGACAAAAAATTATTTAAAATATCAAAACAATACTAAACACTGAACACATAGGGACGAAATGACAGGTGTGCCAAAGCCATTAAACGTTGAAATGCGTTCAAACGTTCACCTACTCTAGCTCATCATTCGTTCTGTTTCATCATTCCCCAAACGTTTCTTAGCATGCAAATTTTAGCCTTCAAGCCTTTAGAAGAAGGTAGTCAACATTGAAATCCAATCAACATGATGCCGCTATTTATGCCAAAAGCGATAAAAGGCCTCATCGCAACACGAATTAGAAAATATGGATCGCACGCGCAAAAAGAACCGTGACTGCCATGATAATAATATGATTTGGGTGGATCATAACTAGAAATCGGTTGATTTTCCGCCGCGTAAAACTCCTTAAGTTACAACTCGGAGTTTAACCTTAAGCGCAACTATCTTTTTCGTCATAATCACCATAAATTAATGCGAGTGCGCGAGCAGCTTTGGCTGGCTGATTTCTAATACGTTTCATATCACATATATTAGAGGCTAGAAGCAAACAGCAGATATTGATCAACACTTACTATGAGTTACTCACACAGCAATAAGCCACGTCTAATAAGAAATTGAAACCGAGATAGATTTGCGCAGTAATTAAACGTGGTAAAATAGGAAAAGTTTCGAGGAAATGTGCTCTGAAATTGCCTAGCTCGAAAGTATTTTAGTTAGTTTAAATTATGTGACAAATGGCAATATTTTAGAGCTACGCGTGTATGAGCAATGAGGCTTGTAACGCTTGCGCACTACAAATAAATAGTTTATGCGTCTGCAAGACTTTTTGGAGCCATCTTCGTGTTCAACGGCTTGAAATACAGCATAAGATGGTTTTGATAGATAATTAAACATAAATCTCCACGTTTTGTTCTCTGTAGATTGTCTCGCGTGCAAATTAATCAAAATTATAAGCGTGCTTTTTCGTCATTAACTCTTTAATGGACGGCAAATCCTAGCATATTTTGTCTGATATTGACAAAGGTAAGAAATAGCTAGGCAATAGCAGGACATGATTAATCATCGTCTTTTTCTTGCGACTGACTGGAGTATTTTCCTGGTTAGTTTGATCTCTAACCAAAGACGATTGACAACCCAAATGCCCTATATTGTCACCATTCTCAACAGATTTTCTGGTTGTCAATGAGAAATTGATTCCGACATTGGATGAAAACTGCTTGTTCACTGCCCCTCACAAATGGATTTACTTTTCAACGAATTCAATTCGCATTCTTTATAGTCAAAAGCCCACGGATCTAATTGTCAAAGTCAGTCACCTGAATTCGATCAGAATGATGACGATTGTAAATATCATATCCAACATTTTCCGATGTGCCAAATTTTTCTGGTAGACTTTGGTTTCGCATTCAGAGATGTATTAATACCTTATAAGAACAGAATCACGTCATTGAGATGAACTGAACAGAGTTTAAAAAGGTTTAACAAAGCATACCATCATGTGCTGTTATCTAACCCGGGTGCAAAAGTGTGATTTGGTCATACAATTTATATACGCAATACATATTGATATCATGATCCATGCTTACTAGAAAAGCCACGAATGACTGCATTATATTTGCCATATTTGGAAAATATTCCATAGAAAATTTATTTTATTCACCATGTGAATTTAAAGCTGAAAACAAGTCAGCATGACAACAGTAACTGAACTTATACTAGCCGGGTTTTTTTCACTTAAAAATGCCTTAGGGTATTGTTTTTCGTTTATGTAAAATTGTTAATTTTGAATCTAACCTGCTGCGATGATTTTACATTAGACATCGCTTAAAATTTCCTTCATAAATATCCAGGTTTATTACGTTTTATTCGATTTTCTACTACAAGTAATCTTATATTTATATTTATTTATACATGCATACAGTATACACATTTATATATGTACTTGTAATGTGATACTTGTCAATATAAATACAATTTTAACTTTGAAATAAGTATCTGCATAACATTTTCCAGATATGGAAATACAGAGATATTATCTTTAAATATACATGTACATTTATGGTCATATGTAAGATTGTAAAAACATATGGATTTTATGCATAACATATACAAACATCATATGGGCATAATTGAATAGTAGTACATATATTAGGCATAAGTAGGCATTATAAGTAGGGCATATATTGCCGAATGAGGCCTTTTTGATCAATTTCTGGAATATGTCAAATGCACATGTACATATTTGGCCCATATTTTCTTTTTCCACCCGGGTATTTTTCTTTGGAGCAGTTTCTCATATTCGACTGTTCATTAACTGATTATTTCTGTTCAGATAATAACTGACGTGTCCCTGAAGCAAACATTATCTTTTAGCTGATTGGGGGAAAAAGCAAAGCACGCACATGGTGCCTAAAATCCTGAAACTTGGCAGCTAGGTGATATCAGATGCGAGGGAAAAAAATAATTCCAAGCATGTATGCCTCCTGGTCCTTCTGCTGCTGAAGGAGCCTAAATTTTCTAAAGTCAGCAGACACTTGCCCGCTTTGGGAACTGCAATTTCCTCAACTCTGTCTGCCACTCGTTTATCAAGTCCTATCAACGCACTTATTTCTCTGCTCCCTTGGAAACTTTATGATGAGCTCTGTTTACTATTTGGATAAGGCCCGAATTATGTTAGTAATCAACTCGCGTCTAAATAGGGCATGATGATAAAAGAAATTTAAACAACAAGCCTCATTGTTCGCTGGGTATTACACCAGCTTAAAATAAACCCATACTTCCTTTCATATCAATTAAGAAACCGTGACAAACACTTACAATCCTTAACAGATTTCTTTTAATAGCTAGCTGGTATTAACGTGTGCAAGTCTAAATGATAATAATGATAACTTTAGGTTTGAAATTATAAATATTATCAAGTCGGTTAAGCAGATACCTACTTATACGCAAACATTCGTGCATTGAATACAAAGGAAGTATTGATGCCGTATCAACAAAGTTCTGTCATTCAACGTAACATGCGGAAATGTCTTGCTCAGTGGAGATATGGAGTTGCAAATAAAAAAATTACAAAGCCAATAATGGATAAGTTCTACATGCAGTTTTTAATTGAGCGCGGCATTGATTTCAGTTCGAAATAAGTTTCCTTCTGATGCATTTCCTCCAAAGATAAGCGCATGTCGGAAACTTGAGATTGCCACTGTTAAAAGAACACAAAGAGCTGCTGCACGTGTGAAGTAACTCGTGAATTCGTTTTCGTATCGTCCTTTGTTATACTCAGAGTACATGATTTCTTATCTCAGTAAGATTACTGCATCAATTACTTAAGTGACATTTTCTAATCAAACACATTTGATTCGTCACTCACCGATGATGCGATGTAACAAAACATTGCATTCAACATTTTGCAGGTCGATCTTGGAATATCAAATGGCTTTTTACGTCTACAAATCAAGTTTTATTATTTTCGATCAATATAGGAATAACGTTTTCTATTTATTATCGAAACAAACATCAGTGGCGACTTACATATAACATTTTCTTAACAAATTGCTTTTTTTCCCTTTTGCAATCCAAGAGTATAAGGCTTTCGATCAAAATGGGAGTAATTGTTCCATTTATTGTGGAAATAAACGGCGTCACGTAGTCATAAAGCGATCATTTACAGGCCAATGAAAGTGCAGAGCGGATGTGACATCTACTTATTTTTAAAGGAAAAAACTAAGCATTTCTGTGAGATCGGTTTAAACAGCGAATTAATAAAAACTTATAAAACAATGCAGCAAGAGTCGCAGCTATGCATATCAACTTTCTGAATCCATTTCATCCATTTGTGTGAAACGCTTCAGATTAATACTCGGTGTGCTTGTGACATGTGCATTTAATAGATGGTCGAAACCATAATCGGCAAAAGATTAAACATGAAGCAGAATTGAAATTGGTTGCAGTCTTGAAAAACAAATTATTCGAGTGGCCTGTTTATGGCATGCGCAGACCTCTTGGCGTAATGAATGCGTCGCTGATAGATTATCAAAAAGAATTCCCGTGAAGGACGCCATTTTCGTGTAGCCGGAAAAATAGCATTTTAATTGCTCGGAAATCAATTAATTAAAGACCAGGAATGTTACGAATGGGATTATGGGAAGGAACAGTCGTTGAGTTTGCGTTCTTTCCAAGGCAATTATTCTGATAAATGATTACTGCTGTTAATTACAGTGCGTGAATCTGCATATATGCTGAGGAGCGAGTTGGCGAATGCTCCAGAGATTCATTTCCACGACGCAAGAGTTAAAAATGCGATTTATTCTTATTAATGCCATCGATGGTAAATTACCCAGCCTGGAAGGAAGCAATCTTCAGTTTCAGCAAGAAGAACAAATGAGAAACTCGATGCTTTCGAAAATAAAGACTATGCAAGCACGGTTATTATGAAAGATTATGCCGGATGAAAAGTGCATTTAAAAGTTCGTAATTCAAAAAATCAATAGACAGAATGTCAATATCTTCTGCTGTCACGTGAAACAACGAACTAATATGTTGGAGAGCTGAACAAACTTTGAACAAAGACCATTTATTACACATCCGCTTTACTTGGTCTCTCGCACTAAAACACCCCATGCGGCATTTCTGAACATGCCTGACAGATATATTATATTCGAACAATGAACACTTCTGCGCTATGCATTAGCTAGATAAATGCAACAACAACCAGAATGTCCATTAACGCAGAAAAATATCGATACTTAGGTCATGCGAAATCGCTCAATAAAACTATATTCAGAAATATTTTTAGATTTTCATTTTAAAGATTTTTATCACAAAAATCCTTATGGTTTTCTATTAGGTTATTCAGCTTTAATAAAACTTATTTGTAGCCTTAGGTTATTTAGAGTTCTTAATTTGCACTATAAATATGTCGAAAATGTATTACTAAATATACACAGCAAGTGTGAAATAAATTTTGCAATAATTACAACTTTGTATGCTATGTTTAGAGGTGAGGTTAAGAGTAGAGCAAAGTTTAGGTGATGTATGCAAGTTATTGTAAAATTGTAATGTATGTGCTAGCGGCAAACAAGGGGCACGGTTTTTATCGAGCGTAAAATGAAAATGGCCAAACAGTTTCCGGTGATTTAAAGCCCACTAACTGCCGAAGATTAGGCAAAGAATTAGGTCCATTACAGTTAAATTATCAAAATATCTATTTCAAGATCAAATTGCCACACTCTTATTCCAAAACGCATAATCTGACAAGCGCATAATTTATTATTAAATGCTGCAACTACTGAGCTTCTATAAACCTCATTATCTTTGAGGCACTGTTGGCAAACAGCGCAAGAATACGAACTGGGGTTAACATTTGTTTCACGCATGAGTTGTTGCGCGCAATTAGAACGTGAAATATCGCATTAGGGTTTCTCATGGGTTTGCATGTCATTATTCGGATTTTGAGCAATCTCAGTAATAAGACCATATTGCCGAAAGTAATGCGAGTCTGCAGCTTTGAGAGACGCAGTGTCCAAAAACTAATTTATGTTCAAATCTCGAAAAACTGCTGGTAAATGTAGGACATTATTCATTATTAACCATAGTGTCGTGTATGTTTTCCTGTGAGCGTCACTATAGCAAGTAGTTCATGACAAAAACCTAAGACATTGGCCGTTTTAATTCAAAGAATAATTAGAACATTAAACACCTGTTCATATTGAGCATGAGATAAACTTTCCAGGTTATTAAATTTTTCTCTCATTGAACAAAAAGCAGCTGTCCAGACTAATGGAATGTTAGAATTTACAGTTTCGTTTCAAACCTACTGGAATCTAGTCCAATCTTCGCTCCTCTAATCGTGCCATAATTTCAAGTAATTATAGCTAACGTTTAGAAAACCGTTTTGCTTGGGCTGTATAGTCAAACAGCTTCAGACCTAATAAAGGTTTTATGAATAAGGTACCTTCCAATTATTCATCGCTATGCATCGCATAGCAGCGCGCATTGGAGATGGGCGTTGAGCTTAAAAGCAAATTAAATTATGGTCAGATTAAAATAGCCAGCACGAAATTTGAATGAAGTCATCAATCACGAATAGCAGAGGCACGACGAACGACGCTGCCTCGGGCGGGTATCTAGATGGAAACCCGAACTTCAACAATGTACGAAGAATATTAACTTTCAGCGGCAATTTCGTTGATGGCTTCGCTTTGTGTATCAAAGCATCGAACTTCTCCATCGAATAAAGTTATTAAAATTGCATTAGCCCCATAGCTTTCGCGGGTAATTTGCATCCTACCAGGGTTCATAACAGCGTTCGCATCATCAAAATTCATAACAGTACATAAGCCATTATTTACGGTTTAATTAAAGCAAAATGGAGAAATTGCGGGGTTTTTTCCCTCGGAAATTCTACTGCGGTTAGCTGGTAGGCATTGTATTAATAATGATGGACCCCATTCAGTTTAATATGCATTTATGAAGATGCGCATTTCGGAAAATCATAAATTGTTACCACGAACATCTATAGGGCCTAAGTCTCGCATTTCTGAGACCGGGATATCGTAATAAATACAGAACTTGTTAGAATTGCACCAGCAATGAGGTACTGAATTCCAGAAAAATGAAAATTGTGTTGCCCTTAGGGCTGAGCCAAAAATATGCTCACCATGCAAATAATTACACATTTTTTTCTTCAAATTGTTTTCATAATTGCTAAATTAATTTTTCCCCGGGGTCAACTAGAACTCTGAGTTATTTTTCATCTTCTGAAAACGTCTTTTTTAGTTATTAAAAATGTAATAAATTTGGAATAAATGTGACCTCCGAAAATGGGTGTTTCTCTGCAGGGCAACCTCCTTCGGAATTTTTATTTTTTGTTTAACTTTACTTATATTTTATAAACAATTTTAAAGTTATCAATAATAACGTAGATTCCACTAGACAACCGATTCTACGTGGGGAAAAAATAAAATTAGTAATTGTATCAAGTATTTCACGCAAAAACAAAGGACTTTTTTGCATGGCTTTCATAGTTCACTGCATACCTATTTAGCAGATATCCAAGATGTCGAAGGGTTATAATAAATTCAAAAATTCAGAATTACCCGTTTTTAAACGTTGGATTTGAAACACAGCAGGCTGATAAAACAGCAATAAAGTTTGAGTAATTTATACTCATAAAAGCACACGAAGCATTACACGACAACTTACAGGACATTGCATCATCTGGTAATGCCTTCCATTCCCACCAATAAAACCAACCTTCATGCCATAACACAACGTTTAAACGTGTTGCAACCAGCGTTGAGACACTTGGGAGGTCATTCACAATTTTTGAGACTGAGGAAATTAAGTAGACAACGCCTCGCGATGTTCGTGGAAGAAGTCGCATTTTAGCCAAGCAGTAAAATCGATACGATGTAGCACTTTGAGGAAGCGCGTGCATCAGTTAAATGATGCCAACGTAGATTGTTTCACTCGGTTTCCCCCGAGGATTACAGGCAGTCTTGCATCTGATACCAATTTCACTTACACTTTTGGCGCCGAACAGGGAAGGCATTGATAAGGCATAAATCACTTAAGGCAAACGCGAACGTCTCACTGTTTGCATTGACAATAAAACGCTTTCTCGTGCAATTAAATGCTGTCACATCTTCTACAGTCGAAAACTCCCCACAATGCACCCGCTCATTTCCCATTTCCATGTCGCCCCCCACGCGCATCAGACGACTGTCAACTTTAAAATCTCCGATCTGCTTGATTTTTACATCAACCTGTCCTTCGACAGAGACGCAATATCGCGTTGCAGGCCTTAATTACATCTTTTGAAAAATGCTTTCTGTCTGCAGAGAAAAAGAATAAAAGCGTTGCTGTGATACCGCCATCGATAACCTCTCTCTCGCATCAATGTGGCAGCCTATTTTCTAGACGCACACTTAAAAATTCTTACTTCGAATATAAATGTAAAACAAAAATGCGAAAATCGATACGTCAGTTGCTCGCCTGCGCGCATGAAAACTTTTCCCTCCAAAAATGCTGCCAATTCACAGCTGCTGCAAAAACATTTTTGTTTGCTATCTCTCGCTGTTAATTGCGCACCAGCGTTGACATCGGCGCTGCTTAAAGGGCCATTTAAAAATGTCGATCCGCAAGTCACGGGTTATAATTTCAGATGGCCTCTCGAGAGCCATGTTTCAACTTTTTTGGGAAAAGGATTTTTGAGCGCCTTTATGCATGCATGTTGTTTTCAAGCACAGTTCAGTCGTTTGGATTTGGGATGTTTACTGAAAACTACATATGGGTTACGTGGGACACCGGAGTATTTGAGTTTTAAGCATTATTAGTTTTAGATTTTTTTTGCAATTTTCGTTACGGTCGGTTTAAATCTGAAGGAGGTTGAACGGAAAGCATAGAGAAATAAAAACTGCTTTTGGAGGTTTTGCCCACACTAAAATGGATAAATACTACGAGTGCAGGTTAAATTACCATTCATACTCGTTGAAGTTATCGATCTCCACATTTCGATGAAAAAGGGGAAAGAAAATAAAAAACTAAGTATCTTATAAAAGATAGAAAGCTTTACTGAATAGTAAATCTGCTTACAAATAAATCTGAATAAATCTCTCTTCATTTTTATACAGTACGATTAGTTTAAACTGGGCTTAAACTTGAAATAAAATGTGAAATATTAATGAAATAGTAATGTATTTTGTTTAGATCTTAGTCTGCATGTTTATAAAAAATATCCGGTTGTAGAAAAGTCAAGTATGGTCATATACAAGGTTATGCATGTATATTATAACTGACCATGAATGAGCCATAGTTGGCCATGCATGGAAAATATTCAATATTCTATTAAGGACAATTTCACTACCGCTCATTTCCCTTAAGTTAATGCACTGTTTCAATATAAATAAAGTATAATATGCTGTATTATATTTTCTAGATATTGACAGAGACATGCATGACCATATCTGTAAATCACTTGATTTTAAGAACTTGTGAAACAGTATATGGGTACTTATGGATATGATTGCTCATCACATGGCCATATACATGTAGGTCCATTTGTGGCCCAATTCTCATTTAACCACATGTGGAATAAGTCATACACAGTATGTCTATATAATGTATGGCTCATATCCGGTTTTCCACCCAGGTAGAACCTCAGTTAATCGATGATATGCTCTTATCTGACTGTTGTTCCTCAAAAATGCACATATGTGTATATATTTGAGAATAGCATCACCTTAGCAACGCATAATCAAGACTGGAGCCTAACTGCTTGAAACAGCAATCGCAATTCGATCATTAAAAGTTGTTAATTCATTCATTCAGAAGGCTGCCTGCTGCCGTTCTTGCCTCCCTTCAACGTCCTAGACAATCTTTCGACAATTAATTTGAATGCAAAGTTAATTAAAAGGAAGGCAGGGATTTGAGCAATTGTTTCATTAACAAACAATATAATCCCAGAACGTTTTAAATTCATTAGAAAAGCCGGCGCTAATGCAGACCGAGCTGAATTACCCAGCGTTCTAATAACAAACCTAAGCAGTGATCGAATTGTGTTGATTTTCAGCTGAGAGGAATTGAAGAGTGAATAGCGCCCAGACTTCGAATGTGGAAGAAAATCTGTGCTGCGTGGCGTTGGGGGCAACAAATCAACGTTTCAGGCCCACTGAACAATGCAGCTTGTGAGCTCCGGGATCTTTAATTAACCCCCAGCAATAATTGCCCGAAGAAGTCTGAAATTATGTGAAACGGCTAGCCCCGATTTTCCTCCGACCAACAAGTAAAACTTTTGCGAATGATCAACCTCTGGTAGATCTTTGCTCGTTCGCTTCATTGAACTGCATTAATTGCACGTTCGACGATTAATGAACATGGGAATCCTGGGGGAGTGCGGACAGGGTTGTTACCTTTGGGGTGCGAATCCAGAAAAGCACCAAACCTCCCTGCGCCAGCAAATCTTCTTATCTGCGGTGCTGGCTTGCAAAAAGACAACGCCGATGGGCCATCCATCCTTCGATGTCGATGCAACAAACCAGACACGTTTTCAATACCGCAACTATGATATTCCAATCGATAGACGTTCGGCTGGAAAGGATTTGAGATATCACGTTCCTGGCACCTCTGTCGGAGAAAACGCAAGCGGCTAAAGAACAACTAAAAAGGCGCAAATTTTGAGGAATGTGCCTGAGGGGAATAGTTGCTGCCCAATTTCTGAAATTTATTGTAATTTGTTTTCGGTCCATAAACATTCGCATATGGTGTGGAGTTCTGTTTAATGCTAGGATATCTAGTTGTGAAATAATAGGCCTACAAATAGTTTCAAAAACATGCCAGCCAAACAAAAATGTTTGCTTCAAATATTTATTATAATTTGTAAATGTACATGTATTTTCCCCAATGTAAATTTGGTCGTCCACTAGGGATATAAATAAACGGGACACTTTTAGATTATAATATCTAGTAATATCTAGATTACAATATCCCGTTTATTTATAAAAAAAATTAAGAAATTTGAAGAAAAAAAACAATTTTGTCCGAATTTCTCACATTCTTATACGTGTAAATAAACGGACTATTTGGAAGCAATTAAATTAAGTACTTGAAGCGAAAATGTACGAGCAATTTTTTTTGCATAGTGGCTCAGTCTTAAATATTATTATAATATCCATTTTTGAATGTACAGAAATGAAGCCTGAATTCCATGATTGGCAATGTACTGTACATGTACATGTACATTTAGATATTCCAACATTTTCGCTCCTGGTTTTCCCATGATTAACATTAGTATGGACAATTCGTACTTGCAGATTAAGCCAAATAAATCATTTGATTGCACGCACATTGTATGCATTTTTTGAAAAATGTGAACTAAGGCATTTCTTTTATTGAAGATATTTTTAAACATGTACAGAAAGCAGCATATGTTTCACGATTGGTTCGTTGTGATTTTAAAATTTTCGATAACTCAATCAAAAGTATTTCTTAAAAAATTGTATGGAATGTGAGCTAAAATTCATGTTTATTGATCCTGTTTTTCGAAAACGAGTGACCTTGTTTCACAAAATTAAGAAACTTATTTTTGCATAGATAAACATGTACAAGTGAAAGTCTATCATTGGTAATTTCATTTTTCAAACACTTGTCTGCGGCGTTCCTGAAATTGTAAGACTTTCAAAAATGATTTTAAAAATTGACTTAAAATGCGGTTAATGCTGCAATAAAACACTACATTCCCAGTCAAAATGCGTTTCCAAACTCATTTTAAATCTAGTGTGAACACGAATGCTAACACGAAAATTTCCCACCATACAGTGTATGTTTTTGCATACTTAAATGTACATCATGTAAACATACATGTACATGTATTAACATAAATGGTCATAAATATATCTTTTTGGTCATAACTGAAAAATATAATACTGTAACTTACTGTTTATTATAGTTAAAATTTTATTTATGATGTCATCTATTGCATTTGATTAGGGGATGTGAGCAGTAATGCGATTGTCTTTAGTAGATAACTGAATGATGTATAATAAAAAATATGTACAAGTTAGATTGCATTTTCATTACATCACCGTAATTGAAGGATATTTATGATGAAAATTTTAGGAGATTTAATTGATTAATTAATTAAAAACTATCAATACAAGTTCAATTCACAAACAACAATTATAATTACCAATACAAAATCAAAATCGTGTACAAAATCATTTCAGAAGATTGTGCATGTGCATGTGCATACTTATATGAAATATATTTCACATTTCACATACAATTTGGTTAAAAACAAATATTGGTTAATCTGCAGATTGCATTATCGATAACAGCGGGACTTACAGCAATGTGGCCTTATCCATCGTCTCATTTTGCTTGTAAAATTTAAAACATAATACTAATGAAAACTTTTCTTTTGACAGACTGATTTGATAATACCTGTAGATGAATTACCCAGACACTTTGTACGATGCTTACCATGTAAAGTTGTGAACCCGTTCAAATCCATTGGCAAGAGCGCTGTATTTTAGTGCAGCAATTCTTTCAGGAGACCAGATGCTGCAGGGTCGTCCATTAAAAGCAAATATGATGTAACATTTATAGCACATTTTTGTTATATTAAAAAAACGGCAAGAAACACATGCATGTACTTTACTTCATATTCAATATATTTACAGCCCCTTTATTTCCCTTCGCATTATTTTTTTGCTGTTTGACAAATGACTGCATTTTTGCTTGTTTTGTCGTCAATGGTATAGGGATAACATCTTACTTAATGGGCGTCCCCCGAAGAATCCGAATAATAATTTTATTGCTTTAGCTCGCGATTATGATGCAAATAGAGTTATTTCGTTTTAAGAGCTATAAATGTTACGATAGCAATATTTCATAATTGGTATGACACTTGGCGAATTTGTTATATTGCCTACGCTATAAGCCGCACGATCAGATAGTTGACAAAAACGTGAAAGCACCATCATTCTTCGCATTTGTCAACTTTCTATCCGCGACGAAACATTTAGTTACCGTAGTTAAATTTCTTAATTAAATACTGTATATTTCATGGCATCGTGTTTCTACTGCATTCGCCAATGCCTTCATGGCAGTGGATTCGCAGAGACCAGAGTTCCTCAGCGTCAGCAAGATGCTGTCATTCTGGACACCAGTCGAATGGGTATGAGAAACACTCCACAAATTTAAAGGATGGTTGATGAAGTTAAAAGTGTGATTGTATAATGTGTATCAAATGATGGGTAATTTCATACAACCACAGTATCATCCTTCTTCCTTCTTTTCAGTTGTTTTTCATTTACCAAAGATGTCATGATCCTTAGTTGTTTCCCTTTTCACAGACTTATGTGGCCTACGGCCGCTATCTATTAATCTGTGGACAATTATGTACAATTTCTTTGACTGTACTTTTCATCCCATTCAGGAAACGAAGTTGTGATCGTCAAAAATGGGCATAGAATTTGCGGTGGGGGTGCTGCACTGGCCAACGTCCCAATAGTACAGAATAAAGCCTACTTCGAAGTCAAAATTCAGCAATCGGGTGCGTATAGGGTGGAGGTTTCTTCGAGTTCTTCATCCTCCTGTACGTTGACGCTCATGTTAATCTCACAGGTTTGTGGGGTATCGGGCTTGCCACGCTCAAGGTGGACCTAAATAAAGTGCCATTGGGAAAGGACTCCGAAAGCTGGGTCCTATGTTCGGACGGTTCTCTTCGCCACAGTAACGAAGAGCAAGGAAAACTACCGGAAATACCTCAAGAGGGTGACATTGTGGTAAGCGATTGTGTTGAACGATTTGCTGAGTTACAGCTGCAATCCGCTAAACCTTTGAATTTCCTTAATGTTTGCTTTCAGGGAGTCACCTACGATCATGTAGAACTGAACTTTTTTTTGAATGGCAAACCGCTGCACTGCCCTATTGTCGGAACAAAAGGAACGTTATTTCCGGTTGTTTTTGGTAAGCTGCGATTGTTTTCAGTGTAACGCTATTACGGTTATGCTTATTTCATTTCTCAATTTGCCAATACAGTATTATTTTTCATTAATACATGTAATAATATTCTTCTTTTTCGGTTTTTTCAGTGGAAGATGGGGCCATATTGGATGTGCAGTTTAACGACTTTTTCCACCAGACTCCAATGGGCTATGATAAAATAATGATTGAACAATCCTTGTTATAGTTCAACTGGAATACCTGGTTTGAACTGGGCTCGTCACTGCAAGACAAGCACTGGAATAGTCGAATTTGCAAAACAGCTTTTCCTCTGGCATTGGAAATCATAGATGTTTCTGATGAATATTTGAAATGTTATTTGGTTGTCTTGCAGAGCAGTCTTGGTATCATGGTTTTTAACCTGATTACCAGAAGACTGTTAACGTAATGATACACAGTTTATTTTAAACTTCTTAGATTTCCATCAAAATGGGATGTGATTAAATGACTTGAAATTCTTTTAAGCATAATTTGATAACAGAGTTTCTTGCAAAGTGACCTTTCTTAATTATGGTGATATATTTTAAGAGGGTAGTTTCAAATTAATTGCCAAGTAAAAGCTGAGTGTGCATCCAAAAACGATTTTTTTTCAACTAGTCATCTTTCAGTGATTGATAACCTGCAGTTGATGCCCAGCGGACAAATTAATGTCATTTGAGTTAAAGCCACACACCGTGGTTTTAAATATCAATTACATGTATTGTATACATTATTAAGTAAAACTTATTAAAACCTTTATTGTGTCTGCCAGCAAAACATTCCTCAATTGAAAAACGAATTAATGATTATAAAATGTACCATGCAATACCTAAGAAACGGATGAGAGTGCTGGAAAAGGATTCTGTTTGCTGACGACTAATTTGCGATGCTGATGAGATATGTAACCCTTTATTTTGCCCTGCAATTAAGAAATTAAAGAATATTTCCTTTTCCATTTTACGTGTTAGAGGTTGCACGAAATGTTCATGTAATCATTAAAACCAACTCTAAAACAAGAGTTGCTTATTCTTATTCTATTTCCTTTTTAAGACGTTAAAATATATCAAATTACCTCGTATATCAGATTCACCGTTATGCATTCCACTTCATCCAAGTCCATGTCATCCATCTAATTGTGGTTAAAAATGTGTTGAGGTGCTTTGCAAGGCAGATTTACACACTTTTAAATTAAAAAAACATGAAAGTCCTACCCCCATATATTTCAATGATGTAAGGAAGCAATCAATTGGAATTTGGTGAGTTTTTAATAGCAAAAACCTGAAATGACAAAATCATTAATCAATAGCCAATTTGCATTGAAATGAGGGTAATTTATTAAAAAGTCAATATCACTAACACTTTTTTAAACAGGTTCCGGTAAGTTATCACGTTAAGCTTCTCAAGTATTTGGTAGACCCCGCATTTGATGAAGTAAGCCTCATGCGTTGCCATCGCAGTTTTCAATCTTAGGAGATTGCCTTCTCTGAAACACATAATAAACAATTGGTATTTCTGTTCTAGATAGTTTTCACATCGTTCGCAAAATGAAAATCAACCAGGAAATATTTAACATACTTTACTGCTTGAACCACCTCTTCAAATTGTACCAAGTTATATTTTGACAGTAAAACAGCTTTTGGCATTTGTCCCTGTTAAATTGAATAACAATTGTTAATTTTCTCCAAATAACTTAAAATCAGTGAAATCAGCTGTTGTGAAAGGGATACATACCAGTAACACCTTCACTGGCAGTAGATTTATTAAAATCTGCTTTTTATTTTTATGGCAGTCCTTGTGGCAATGCTCAAAGGCATAGGTGAGGCATTCGTCAGCTACAAATGCGAGAAGATTTTAAAAACGAAAACTACTTTTGGTATTTACAATAATGCATTTAAGCAGCTATACCAGTTTTGAAATTACTGTCGAAAATTGCCTTCCGCCCCACGTAATACCTGCAATACATAGCAATGTTTCCATTTTAATAAAAACTAAAACATGATAAAAATTAAATGCTTAAATGTCTTGTAATACTCACCTATATGTGACCACTTGGGCAATGTCAGACAGTTCTTTGATATTTGACCCTTCAATCGCTCTAATCAACGGTTTGCATAAATGCAATTTATTAATCTAAAATAACAATGGTTATGTAATTTCGACATAGTTAGCAGATATATATTTCAGATTTCATAAAAGCGTAAGCTTATCCACCTTGAAATAGATCTTGAATAGCTGATTTACTAAAATGAGCATACCCTTTCGTTTGGAATCTTCAGGCGATGTCCGACTAAATTTTAATCACCATTTTATAACATCGAATACGTAAGAGAAACAAAACAAGCTCACTATGCTTACTTGTCACTGGCACACACCCGGAAGAGCCCCATTAGCAACTCTGCTGCTTTCTCTAACAAGTCTTCTGGCTTTCCTTTGTCTTTTTGTGACAAATGAGTCCCTGCCTGAATAAGATAAATTTTAATAAGCCACATGAATTCTGCCAAACTGTTGCAAAGTGAGATTCTCGATACTCACATAATTTGCAAACAGGCGCAAGTCTAAGCAGATGGTATGCATGATTGGAATTGCCCAATTTTCATCTTTTTGGCTCTGAAAAATCTTGGTGAAAGCTGTGGTCATGAAATTAAAGAAAGGAGCTCCTAGGTATTTTACATATATGGGCAAAAAGAATGCAGTTCATAGGATGATTGCTTAGGAAGAAAGGATAT
>JAQIXS010000169.1:0-60533 GCA_034700785.1 Rossiulus vilnensis | reverse complement strand
TTAACAGACACGAAACGGAACGGGTCGAACCTGGAAAACCGTCCGCGGTCGATAATAGACTCGAGTAAAAAAAAAAAAGTAAATAAGTTATTAAAATCCGATGGATCCGACGAATACACTGTCAATAAATTTTCTCGGACCGTGTTTCCGCAAGAAAACGACACCGAAAAAAAAGCAACACGGTTTCCAGTCTAAATCCGTAGATCCGTAGTCCAGGATTGTGTTCGTATTTCAGGCACTTCTTTAAAAAAAAATCCGTCCGCGTAAAATATCGGATACGTCGCTCTCGAATTCTTCAACCGGTCCAGGGTTTTTTATTCATTCATTCGTTTCATATTATTTTTTGTTGCCTGGATGAAAACCCGTGATCTGAAACCTTTGTTCTTCTTGTCCAGGTTCCGGCAGGAGGATCCAGCCCGTGCTCCTGGAGGTGAACTGGGCACCGGACTGCGAGCGGGCCTGCCAGTACTATCCCGACTTCTTCGACGACGTCTTCGCGACCCTGTTTCTGGACGAAGCCGGCGGGAACCACGTCCGTCCGCTCTGACCGGTGGGGCTGACCGCTGACCACCGGACCCTCGACCGAAAGCCGGGTGAGTTTGCTTAAAAAATCCGGTGCCGCGGTCGTGGGGGGTCCGCGGACTGGAATCGAAAAACCGCGGGCTGCCGGAACCGGCACGGACATGGACACACACGTGTTGAAGGAAGGCCACGTTTGGACGAAGACTGTCTCTCTCTGGGTGGCCTCGTTTTTCTTCGCTCGGCTCTGGGCTCAGAAGTTGGCCACGCTCTTGTAGAGCGCGGTGTAGCCGCAGCAGCGGGCCCGCAGCTGCTCCACGAAGCCGCACGCCACCGTGATGTTCTCCGACAGGTTGGTCAGTTCGCAAAGCAGGATGTACGTGATGCCGCCGTCCGGCCACAGCTTCTTGTGGAACGTGATGCGCCGCAGACCCAGGCACGGCGGAAGATGCTTGTAGATCATGCGGGCTCCTAGACAACGATAAGAGACAAAGAGTTAATAAAACGAAAATGAAAAAGACTACGTCTATCTAGTTTGGAGTGGTCGTGTCGGAGGATCAGCAGGGTTCGTGCGGAGCCTGGAAAATCAGGGAAAATCACGTTTTTTTTCCTCAAGAATCGGGGAAAGTCAGGGAGAATCCTAATGAGAATGAGCAGAATGCCCTAAGCACTAAAAGGCATCGTTTTCTACCTAGGTTTTATTAAAAATTTAGCTTACGGCGTTGCCTCGATAGTCAGTACTTTTATAAAACGTATGTTACATCCGCAATCATCGACTAGTTTTCAAGCGGTGTTCATTTATTGAGCACTATTTTTAATGGAATGGGCACTATCCTAAAAATTCCATTAGCACACTAACTTTGAGCACTAAAGTTATTGTTATTTGAGTACTATATTAATTTACCTGAGCACTAACGTAATATTAAGTGAGCAATACGTAAATATTAAGTGAGCAATACGTAAATATAAATTGAGCATTAAACAATACAAAGTTTAGCAGTAAATATTTATTTTTGATAGTTAATTAGGTTAGCCATATATTAAATAGCATGCAAAATAATTTAATATATTGCTTGTTTACGTTAAATAGTGCTCAAAAAATAATGCTCAACTATATATTGAATAGTAATTGACAATAGTGCTCAATTACAAAATATAGTGCTATTTTAATTTTTAGGATAGTGCCCATGCCATTAAAAATACTGCTCTATAAATGAGACCCGTTCAAAAGTCACGTATCGCATTCGTTATCTTATCTGAAATCTGCTCTTGGAAAGCCTGCTGGATCACCTGGTTAATGGTTGCATGTTGTACGTTTATTTCCAACAAGTAATTACATCTTTTCCTTCTATAAATTCAAGCACTCAAAATCCCTAAAAATCGTGCTTTTTGTTTACAGGCATACGCATTTTTTTAAAGGTGCGAAAACAGGTGTGGCCACATCCTTTTTCGTGGGGTCCATTTAGTAATGTTTGTAAATGATTCAAAGTTTAATATTGCATTTCCAGAGCGTAACCCGCTTGTTGACGCTATTTAGAATATTTTAATCGTACTCAAATTGCGATACATGCAAATTTGTGCTAGTGAAAATGGTTTTGAAGACGACATTAGATGACTAATTAAGATTGTCATGACAATTGAAAGTCGAGGATGATCGCTAAACACGAGCAGTTATGCATTCTTGGTAGACCGTAAATGAGCCTTTGAAATTTACTAATCCAAATAGTTTGTATACTTTTAATTTGATACTCCATATCATAGTTATTAAGTGCAATTTTATGCTGACCTTACAGTCATCATGAGTCATGCACTTTGAATAAACTCATTCATCCAAATTCATCCCATATGCAGTGTATTCCTCAAGGTTTTACAAGTAAGATAACAGTATTGCGCTTGCACAATCAGTATCATCGTCAATATTTGCATTGAAATATTGCAATTTAGATGGCAACCTTTTCTTATTTTCATTTTGATGCACTTCTTCTTATGCTAACACTATACTCTCGATAATGCTTTCAATATCAGCAAATACTGACTTTGAAACTGATGGTGTAAGAATAGCAAACTGTAGGGTTGCAGTGACATGTAATATTGACAGTTATCATGAATATGACGTACTGCGTATTAATTCCTACTGACAGTAATACTGATTGAATAAGCACAACAGGTCGAACGATTGTTCTAAACCTAGAAAATTGATTGTTGAAGGTCACAGTCGATGTTAAACTAAAGTGATGAATTGTTTCTTAAGTAATGGGTTTCCCGCTTTTTTAAACAAGATGTTCTTTCGAAATAATGAAGGAAACCGCAATGGGCGGAATTTTAAAGAAATTTCAAAACAGGAAATTAAGTCCTGCGCACCAAATAATTCTATATCCATATTATAACGTACATATCAATTTCACTTTTGTATTTCATACCAAAACACAATAACTTTTGTTTTTACAAATAAACGTGACACTTTTAAATTATAAAAAAAATTGGAGACCCCAGTGGATAACCAATTCTACACAATAAAAGAGCAATTTTTAGCAATTATTATAAATATTTGAAGTAAGTCATATTGGAAACAAATCACCAGTGAATCACTCTCTAAGGAGCAGTATTAAGCCCACTCACAAAACATGACACAAAAATACTTAACTTTTTAGTGCATCAGTGTTCGTTATTTAAAGGGTTTTACTATTGTTTCAGGATCTTAAAACTCTTGCAGAAGACATAAAATTGCAGTCCAAATTTGTAACGTTCACCTTCCCCCTTACTCCCTTCTACAGTTTATGATCGTTCGATTTGTGTGAATCCCTACTTCCTCCGATCTCATAAATGCATTATGGAGGGCCCCCCTAATAGAAGGGGAGGTCTCATAACGGTTTGGTTAGGTCCTCCAGGCTCCAGATGAGGATAAAAGCATCACTTGAATCATTATGCCCATGGGGGGGAGTGGACGTTCCTCCATCTTCGCAAATGTTTAGCTTGCGTTGACTTTAAGATCAGGTTAATACTGTATGGGTATTGTACCATCACACGTACATGTACTTGTACATTACATCGAACGTTGGTTTGCCTACGTCAATGTTATCGTTAATGACGTTTGGGTTGAGGGGCTAGGGCAATATTTTTCGAACATAAACTCAGTTTATTGATTTAGGGTTTCGTTTTGTGGATCTAACGTACTTATCTGGTGAACGAGTGATGCCCTATCCATGCGCACCATCCGCACTAAATGCCATATGGTCAGGCGTTTTATGAGGGTACTTAATTTGCGTGAAATGTTGCAATTTCAAGGTTAGTGACGCTCTAATGAAGCAAGCCAGGTGCGCACTATCTTCGGATTTGGTAAATAAACATCGCCATTTTAGTTAAAACGATTTCGGCTTATCTAACTCGAGCAGACCTGCGACCAATCATCAGCAAAACGCTGTGTGTTACGATGTAATGAGACACGAGGCTCTTAATTAGCAGGCTTAATTAGTTAAATGGAATTAGTATACGGTATAGTGATCTGCTAAGTGGCATCCTCCCCTTCCTCCTCTGACCAGCATGTCCTGCTTTGTAACAAGAGCTGGTTTCAGGCCTTGTACTAGGTCATCGCAGTACACGAACTTTAATTTAATTTTCTAGATCAAATTTATTGTCGAAACAGATGCTGAAATAAAGTGGCCATTTGAAAACGGAAGATAAATGGCATGAGCTTCCCTCAGGACTACGTGGTAATTCACGTTTCATCAAAATGATGCATTCAGATGTAATGCAGTTCATAACGTTCATAGCACTGCACGATCAATACAATGAATTTTTAAAAAATGCAGTTGTTGTAGCCATTGTTGTATAAAAGTAACACTATGCTGAACTGTGAGATGCTCTTATCCAGCAATTATATTCGAAACTTTCTACACATTTTAATTAATTTCGATGTTGTATTTTAGTCGAGGATGAGCCAAAGGATGTTCACCGTGCAAAAAAAAAAAAAAAAACACACCTAAATTTCACATTTTATCCATCAAATAATTACTATAATTGCGAAATATATTTTCCAAAGTGTAGAATTAGTTGTCCGGTAGGGTTTCCGTGATGTTTTTTTCAAATTTAAAATGTCACGTTTATTTACACAAAATTAAATAAATTTGATTTAAAAAAAAGTGTTACGCGAGCTCCCATAAATAAATTTTAAAATTACATTTTTTAAAAAACAATTACGAAACGTTACAGAGACCCCTAGTGAACGACTATTTCTGCACTGGGAAAAATAAATTAAGCTATTGTAATGAGTATTTGAAGAAAAATGTATATATTTTTTTATTTTGGTTGGTATTCTTTTGGCCCAGTCTTAGACTTGTATCTGCGTATTCCTTAGGCTCATAAAACAAGCCCACGAAAACGTTTAAAAATAAATAAATAACCACAACGTCTTCCTTATTATCGTAAATTGTCAAGCAGGGATACACGCATACATGTATTTGGAATGGAAACTTAAATTTAAATTAATAATTGAAGAGCACTTATAAGGGGGAAAGCTTAACAGAGCTGATAAACACGTATGACAGCTTTTTCAGAAATGTTTCTTAACTTCTTTAAACCTTATTTTTCCGGTCTGCATTTCCGTTTTCTCTGTGTAATCGATTCTGTGAGCATATTTTATGCATTACATGTACATGTATAATTCAACTTAATGGTAGCGTAGCTTATCAAAGCAAGATAAAGCACAAGTTGAGTCAAAGTTGCTATGATAGGTCAGGATTTTTAAAAAGGTTTCTTATTGGTTAAATAGAACTGACCTTCACTAAAGATGAAGGTTGGAAGTTTTGGAGGATTACACAAATCGAACGACCGTGAATCAAATTGTAGGGAGAGGGGACATTTTTGTGAATGGATATTGATACTGCTCCCTAAATAGACGTCACCCTCATTGAGTCAGTGGTCATTCCTGCCCAATTTAATGACTGGTCACAAAAGGACGCTCTGTTAACAACCACGTCCTCAAATGACATCGCTTGAATAAATTGTAACTTCGTGTTAATGAATTATTTATTAATTCATCACTCTATTCATTGTAAGATCGAATATCAAATGCCCTAAAAACGTCATTTATTTGACATTCTGAAATGATGTTAATTTTTGAACTAATGGTATTTTGCATTGAAGTTCGACGTCAGATGTGATGGCAATGGGACAGCTTAACAGGACAGTTAGGACAATTTTACAAAGAAATACATTAACGTCGAATGGCCTATTTATGCAACATGGGGTGGGGGTAGCAAGTTCTGATGTTTTATGATTGAATTTTTTGCTCTTTACAACTTGTAAAAATTATAAATTTGCAGCCGATATTCCTACATGTATAAGCTCAAACGAAAACACATTTTGCCATGGGAGCAACAAGGATTTAGTAGATTTCGAAATTTCATTTCTCAGAAAATTGAGAAATTATGATTTATGCGCCAAGCACGCTTAATGAATAAAGCACAGTATGGGGTGGGGGCAATAAAATACCGGTAATAAAGTGTGGTATCGACCATGATGCATTAATTACATATACCCGACTTTTATTTCTGCATAAAAAAAACTTACTCTGTATAGCGCATTTGCATTTTGCAATATCCACCGTGTTTATTTTAATAATCTTTCATCTGATGGATGTGCATGCATGTGTATTTGTATACAATATATTCTTCGTCTGACTGTATATTTAAGATTGGTCATGAAATTAGTTCTTCTGTTCGAGGTGCAAATGTCATTGGCAATAAACTATGATATTGATCGTAATACTGAAGGGCAACAGTGCGAAACCAGTCTGTCTCGCACGGGTTGTTTAAGTTGATTTTTTAGATTTCAAATACAATAAATCTTTGAAAACAATGTGATAGCAACTGCGCTGAAAGTTAGCAATAGGTTGCTATGCAGTTTTTTTTGTGCAGAGGGAAGAGAATTGCCAGAACTCAGATAAGTTGTGTTATGGAAAAAAACACTTCATTTCCTGTTTAAAATCTTTTTAAATTGATTCTTCTAGGAAACGTCTGGTTGTATAAATGGTATGTAATCAGTCAAGATAATGTATATTTGAAAAGATATTGTAAATACACGTAGCTTACACGTGCAGTCAAGATGCTACGTAGTCAGCGTTATTGTAATATGTTACTGATAATGATAATATTTACTACAACATTTCTATTTATATCCACAATCATATAAGATTTAATGATGGAAGAAATAGACAAGCATGACATGCAGCGTAATAACTTAAATGAAAACAAACTAACTGCAAAAAAATATTATCGGTATCCATGCGTATTGGTTAAACTACAAGGGTAGATTGTAGGTATGTGGAATTTACATCCAGCGTTATTATTTGTATAAACATCGGCTTTATAAATTAAAATGTGGGTAGATAATGCAAATTTCAAAAAAGAATGCTCATTTGTGAAAAGCATATTGCGCAAAAAAAGTCATTTTATTACTTTTGCTTTTTTAATGTATTAACGTTTTATCCTTTCGAAAATTTTCAAAATCGCAATAAATGTTTCGTAATAAAATAAAATGTGGGTAGAGAATGCAAATTTGTGAGGGGTACATTGCGCAAAAAGTCATTTTATTATATTTTAACGTTTTATCCTTTAGAAAATTTTCAAAATCGCAATAAAAGTTTCAAGCTGGTTTTTTCTAGATTATTGATGACTTCTAATGTTAATGAACTGTCATTTAACACCCCTGCCACAATGTACATGCATTTCTGATGCTCACATTGCAAACAAAGCAATTATTCAACTTGGATATTGTGATAAATTTAGTTTATATACAATGCAAAATCCGGTGATGTCTGTCACAACAGAAGATAACAATAGACCGGATTAATATGTTCATTTTGATATTATTTACAAAACGGAGAAACATCTGTTATACGTTTCTTGTCACTTGGCAGTATAGACAGAATATATATATATCATCTCTTAAATAAACTCTGGTATTTCACAGTTTATTAAACCAAGTAAAATATGACATTTTAATCCAAGTTCCAAGTTGCAATTTTAATGCAAGTGCGACAGGCGCACTTTTTATTTTATGCTCAGTGTTCTGACAGGCATGCACAATTAGGAAATACCACTTAAGAGGTAGATAATCCGACCATAGTTGATATGAAAATTATTAAAAGTAATAAACTCGAGGATATCTTCCGCTATCTCATCTAACCCAATCATTGTTTTGTTTATTCGAATGCTAGATATTTTTGGGCTAAAATGTCCAGTTTTCAATACTATTGTCATTACACATTTATCACCCACAAAGTTACTAGGCATTATAACTAGGCCGAATCCCTGTTAAGAACAAAACCCTGTTCAAACCTTAAACAGGGTTGAAATGGGGGCAAAACTCCCGAAATATTGATTCCACTTATGAGACTATAGGTTTAAGGTAAATGTCTATTTTTGAGGATTACCACTTACCAAGATGTCGTAAGTGCGTTGCACGCTCCTGTCAAATCTATAAACTGTGTACCACTTGAACGTCTTTTCATCTCTCTATATATATTAAAAATGATGGCCATAAAACAAGGGACAATTTTATAGCCTAGCCATAGCAGTATAATCATAAGCCAGATCCACAGCATAGAGCGAGGCATAAATATAGATTTCTGTGCTAAAACTGGCTGGGAAAAACTTAAATATGATGGAAATGAATTACTGATGATGATTGATTGAAATGATTACTTTTGCGTAATATTAAAATATCAATAAACGAGGAATTATCCAGGAAATACTCCATCTGACTGCATTTTAAACAGTACAACATTAAAGGACATTTCTGCCTGTCCTTGAATGGGTTTCTCAAAATCTTCTTACTGTAAAAAATATCATGTTTAACAAGGGCATAAACATATTACCTAACCGTACAGCTAAGTTTTTAAGACTGCTACTTTTTTATGAAAGTCTTCAAACGACTGATTTGTTTTTTCTTTTCTTGTGCTGCTTATATTAAAAAGGCAATGAACGGAATGCAGTTAAAACAGGTAGGTTAATTGCTCAGTGTCTGTTGATAACGTTTTCTTGACTATCAAATAATTAATGTTCCTTCCCAAAAATTCTATTGCATGTTCCTTTATTTGATATTTTTGTTTACTGCAATCTTCACTTTATGTAATGTTTTCTGATAATCGCACTTTATCACTAACTATTCATGCAGTATTTGGACAAATAAAGAAACTGCTTAAGTGAGGAAGGAAGGGGGCAGAATTCTAATCCTAGTAGCCTGAAATGGTTTTTAATGGATAATGTTGACCGTCTAGAAGTATTGGGTGAAAATAAATTAGCGATTAAGCATAACAAAACAGTTTCAATTAACATTAAGAAAAATACGATAAGGATGGATTAATTTCTCCTTTATACGAACTTTAAGAAAATTAATTTAACTACACGCATTAAAATTGTATTTTTGGGACAGTCAAAATTTAATTAACAGGTAAACAACATCCTACGAGGAATCCAATAACGCATACTAATTGCCCAAGCATTTCCTGAAATTATTTCAATTTGATGAAACATCCGGCCAACCCTCAAACTTTCCATATCTTCAATGGAGCTTTATCAGGGACGGTCGTATTCAGAAATTTACAGATTCATCTCAACATAAAATTATTCGTTATTTCGGCTGATTTCCTCCGGTATTTTTTCCCAACTTCCCATCTCATCAGTGTGCGTAAACATGCCAAAGCTTTTATAAGATTACCTTGGTTTGACTTAAGTTTGACTATTTTTTTTTTGATTTGATGGAATTAACGTGAAAATCGATGACACCGACTCTTAATTTATCTTCTTCATTCCAATTTCGTGATCGTCTGACGAGCCTTAGACTTACAAATTGCATTTCGTTAATTTCTCTATCGTTGTCAGGTTTTTGCATTGCCATTTCCATGGAAACATGACTTTCGCAGAATTTCTTCTGGCCATAATTGGGTTTTTACGACTTCTGTCTGCCTGTTTAAGCTTCATATAGTTGTAATGTTGACAGCATGGCTCCAGTCCTCACCAAATTAAGTCCCTTTAAGTTCCATATTTTCCAGGCTGGTCTTCCATTACCATTAGATACACCCATTTCTATCTATTTCATAAGGAAAGGGTGTCGGCTAGCATTACGTTTTCACGATGTATGCATTTACACTTGCAATTGGATGGGGAAATTGACGGACTGCTCAAAAAATGGGCTTACGTTGATAGTTCTTGATACGTAAACACTTTTTGGGGCTTTGCCGATTCCTAAAGAAATGCTTACTTCTTGAGGATGGGCCGAAAGCATGCCCACCATGCAAAAAAATATTACTCACACATTTTTTGTTTGTTTTAAATAGATAGAAAGATAGATAAATAGATAACTATTTATTAAATAATCTCGCACGAAGCATTTTAATCGAAATACTTATTGTAATTGCCCAATTTATTTTTCCCTATGTGGAATTGCTCGTCCACTAGGGTTTCCGCTTCGGTTTATAGTTTAAAAATTCCCCGTTTATTTATAATAATACAAAAAAATATTAAAAAATTCGAAGGTGGTTGTCGTGCAGGGAAGCCCCGTATTGGGCGGTCGCTTAATGTTTTTTTATTTTTTTATATCTCTAAAATTTTGTATAAATAAACAGAGCATTTCGAAATTATAAACCGAAGCTGGAACCCTCAAATAAAATAAATTGAGTAATTATAATAAGTATTTGAAGCAAAAAAATTCTTTGATAAAATTGTGGTTTCCTGTAAAATCCTGCCTAGTTATATGCTTTTTCAACTATTTTCACGCAAATAACCCAATGTGTATTACAGGGAAAGTTTGCCATGCAAATATCTGTGTTAATTATAGCAAAATCTTTGTTCGCTTAGTGATTATTAAACACAGATTTTTATTAATAAAGTCAGATATAGTTTTTAAGCATGGTGTTATTTTGGATAGGTCTTAATAATATATAACTGCTTTTCTTTTAAATGCTGCTAATAACGTACATCATTAGCTTACACTGACAGTTTCACAGGTCGAGGTTATATTTGCTTGGATATTATAGTGATTATTATTATTTACCAACTCATCAAAAATCTATTTTTGAATTCTTGATAATTAGCTTTTGAGTTTATATTAATTGGGTTTCTTAGGTTATTAACAACAACAACAATTCACTGAATGATTGCAAGGCCTAATTTTAAAATTATTAACCTTACTGTTGCCCTCTACTGTAGTGTAGATAACCCCTTTGAGGCAGTCGACGTTATCAGGAACTTTGCCTTTCAAATATTAATTTGTGAATGACATAAAGGTCATTTCAATCCCAATTAATTTCAGTCAAGTGGGAGTGTTGATGTCCTTTAAATCGACAAACATCTAACGTCTCTAATTTTAGCTCCTGACGCTATTTTCTGTTTATAAGGATCTAGTTCACTTGTCCTAATTGCTTACAATTTCCCTTCATTAGGCATTCCTTGAAAGGATGTAGCATTCATTTATCATTTAGAGTAGTGGTATGTTCAAAAGATAAATGCAAAACCCAAGTGCAGGCGTGGTATGTAAACAAATTGGTACTTTCATTTCATTTCCAGCTCATTGAGTTAATTTAAATGTGCGTCGTATCAGATGCTCTGCAAAATGCTTTCACATGCGTAATTCCTATCAAAACCGAACTGAAAACTTTCTTCAAGTTTATTTTATTTCTTATAATTTTAAAGAGCATCTTTAATGAGCTTAATTTATTCCTGTTCTTCATGTGACTGGCGTTAGTAGATGGAAGTATTCGGACTCAGTCATCGTTTTATTTAAACTTTTAATAGCTTTTTTTTAAAAAAAATAAAACGATGACCGAATCTGAATGCTTTCATCTTTAATGAACATTTAAATATCATTTCTTACCATATTCTTGTATTTCTCATGTGTATTAAGTTCATACTTATAATTCTAAATCTTACGTAAGCGACCTCTAACACCTTCAGGTTATTAAAAGAAGGCCTTTTTCAGCTAATCTTTCATAGTTTTAAATAATAATTAATAATCTAATTGTTTAAAGTGGTACACTGAAAATCAAATAAAGCCATTATCGGCTTTTTTCTTCATGTAAGTGCAGGGTTATATGATATTTCAATCATGTTTTATCTAGTTGTAATGCAGTGTATTATTGCAAATACGCTAATTGAGATGTCTGGAGGAACTACGTACAATTATACATGTCACAATAAATAATAACTGAACTCCACAATAACATTTACTTTATTTTCTCCAATTCTCCAATTAGTATATTAATGTAGGCCGGGTGTTTTATTCCCAGTACAGGACTGTTTCCTGTTAGGATGCTTAATTTTTGTTTATAATTTCTGGAGCAGGCCTGTTTTTTCCTCTTGCAATCGGAAATACGTAATGCCCACGTAAAAACCAAGTGTTTTCATACGTCACCGTGTTTGGGATATTGCCAGCCAGCCAACTAGATTCTAAGCCAGTCTTAATTCAGGAGTGAAAAATTTGGGGGCTGCTTTCTTGCACTTGATTTAACGATCACTCTTCGATAGATATCCCTGGAAAAACAAACTTACGCTATCGGGCTGCTTGTTGAAATTTTCAACCTATGTTTCATTTGGAGCTCTGTTTTTCCAAGACGTATGTCAAGGGTGCTGCAAAGGGGTAGGCCAAGGAATTTTCTTTTCCAATTTATTTTTTTAGAAATACATTCCTGAAAACTTCGTGCACGTATTGTTTTCGTACAAAAGCGCATGTTTGCACGAGTTTGACAAATGACGAAACATTGTAGTTTGCATTTTGCACATTGCATGGTTGGCGATCTGGTCTAAAAATGATATCGAATAATAACAGTGGAAAATCGTTTCATGTCAATTCCGCAAACAAAGAAATGTCTGAATAATCATGGAAAACAATATTTTCTGTTGTTTATGGTTCTATGATGCTGATATCTGTGTACTGTATGTAGTGATTTTTTAGACTACTGACATCAGTATGCTCAGTGAAATCTGTGATAAATTCATAGCGATATAACTATATATTGTGGCATTTTTGTTTTTTGAGCAACTGGTATCAGTAGGCTTAGTGACATCGCTATGATATCATTAGTGAAATCACAATACACAGTGACAAATGGTGGTTTTTTGGACTGCTGATATCGGTAAGCTTAGTGATTTCGCTAAACCTTTTACTAATATCACCACATATAAGTATATTTGCACTGATATTACTGATATCTTTCTACCAGTGTGAAAGACACAGACATGTCAGTATTTGAGGAGGTTGTGACTGAGTTTTTTTTTCATTCAAAGTATCAGAATCAGAAATGCTCTATGCAAATATTTAGTTAATAATTAACGTCTAGCTAAAAGTTAACTTCAGATGTTCTATTAATTGTTGAAATTAAAAAATCCAAGTGTAAAAAAAAATTGCGACGACAAAATACGAATTGTGCCAACACAAGGGAACCCAGAAACAGTTGCCAAAGAGGCTATTAGGTCTCATCTAATTTTCTAGCCCAGGCTATGTTCAAGTTGACCTACTTGAACTCGTGCTTTATTGCACCAACAAAATTTTTCCACTGCTAATTTTCTGGATGAAGCTTTTAATTAATTGCTCGCAGTCCTACGCTGTACATACGCTGAAATTTCGTAATGTTTGTTTTACAACAATCTGATCCTGGCCGTGATTTAACCACGTTAGAAACGCCGACGTTTCATTGTGTAACGCCATTTCCCTCCTTAAAATTAAATTAGTTTCCAGTGACGTCATTGCCCGTAATTTTTATTGGCGACCTAAATATCTGTCTAACGTTCATGTACATCGTCTTTGAATGAGCATTTTTCGTATCAATTATCGATTTATTTTTGATGCCATTTGAAGCGGTGCCTAATTTATGAAATTATAATAGACGATATAACGTACAATTAATATCAATTGCTTAGTTAATAGGCTCTATCAAGATGCTTTTCGGATATCTTCGGGAAGATAAAATTGAACGAGAGTTTACCACAATTAGAAGTAATTGACTTGCGCAATACACGCTCTTTTATGTCCGTTTCCATGGTGATCGTGTTTAAGCCTGGGTTTTATACTAATTGTAAGAAAAACCGTTGATGGTTTACAGTGAGATTCGAGCGAGGATGAATGTCCTCGATGAAATGTTAAATAAGGTGCCGTAAATAGGATTAGAGGCACAATAACCTAAGAGCATACACCCTTCTTTGCTTCTTTTTTTTAAAAAAAATTCAGCTAAAGATTTCATCCAGCCAAATATAATTTTTGAATCTACCAGTCAAAATTCTCATTATTTGTTTCAAACGAAGTGAATATTTTCAGTTAAATAAGTCATAGGCTTAATTCATTTAGATCAACCTTCGAATTTAACATGGTGGATCAATGATCATCTTTCAACAACATGAATGTGATCTACAAAACTCAAGCAAGGACAATCTGTTAAAAACAACCTCTCAAAATGACGTAGTTTTGTTTAAAAAAAATAACCACGTATTGATTATTTATTAAAGGGTCGAAAGTTGAATACCGTAAAAGATGTTATGGAAAAGTAAAATTATGACGTCATTTTTTGTATGGAAAAATGTAAAATTATTTTATATTACATTTGATGTCATTGTTGCGGAAATACGATAGCGCATGATGACATTATGACGTTTTTAGTTCTATTTCTTATTCAAAATTACGTGTTTTTATTCAAATAAATATATAACGTTAGTACCCTAATTCTCCTAAATTTAAATTTTCAGAAGGAGTTTCTGTACTAACTAAAAATCATACATATATTTAATTACATATATCTAGTCTATTCCTCTAATTTCAATATTTCAAAGATGCCAAATCGTAACGTATCAAGAAACAAGAACAAATCAGCTTTTCAGGAAAAGAAAAACCCGAATATTTTCGGAAAAAAATATAAATATCAGTAATTTGATTTCATTCAAACAACAAGTCCAACAGGTGTGCACCACTGACGTTAAATTTCAAAAAGAAGATCACTTTATGAAAAAAAAAAATTATTGGAAAATTTGTCAAAAACCGTTATGTGCAACACAACGGTGTATGTGCCACCAACGTTAGCATCACGTTGATGCGATGATGTCGTAGTTAATTTTCACTTCACAGGCCCTAAGGTTCTCCTAAGGTTTTGGGAGGGGAGTAGGTCAGGCACGTACGACGTTAGGGGCACGTGCCCCTGACCAACATGATCCAGACCATTTGTATCCACATACTTTGTATCCCTTTTTAATCTCTGGTTTTTCGCCACGAGATTGTTGATGGGTATCGCCTGGGTGTTTTCAACTGGTAATCTCCGCAATTTGTCAAGATTGTTGTCTGCACCATTAAAGCTCTTCATCTGCGCCCTCGAAATCCAGCCTCGGCACATCCTCATCAAAAGCCATTGTGGGAAATATATAGTAGTCAATACCAGCCCAGCATCTTCTGGCTCCGCTCTGCTATTGACTGACTTTTTTTTTATTGCCCGTACCTTTTTCGGTACAATTTGGATAATGAAATGAGCTCCGATGACACACTGAGATCGTTGAAATGACTGCACACTTGGAGCAGCGGTACAAAAGTGGAATTAAGGCTTTTTTTTCTTGATATTTCAGGCCGACCCCACAGATCGCTTATATAATACGTTGGCAGACTGCTTCAAAAGGTTTCCTAGCAACCTATCCCGGCTCGAAAATATCGCTTAGCAACTATAAGATGAAATGCAACAGTATTGATTGAAAGGGTAGCGTTGCATGGCGTTATCGCCGCTCAAACGTACAGCGAAATAACAGAGTTTTAGACAGCGAAAATCGCCAAATTTATCACCGGATCACGTTGCAAAATTTCAAAATGCGTAAAACGTTGCAGGCATGTTTTTCGTAAATTCAGTTTTGTGTCAAAACTGCACCTGGTGCAGTTGGTTTGACTTATTCGAATGCAACAGGTTGCGATCACTAGCTGCATTTATAAGTGGTTTTTTGGTGTTTTTTTGGGCTATGCCAAATAGCTGAAGTTGAACAGAAATACGTCTTGGTGTTGCGTTTCTAACTTTTCATGAACTTGAATTATGAACGTCTACTAAAAGGTGCCAGGCTAAAATACTAAATCTGCATTTGCACGTTCAACATTTTTTAACAGATGGGAAGGAGAGAATGGGCTAGGCTTTCTGAATTAAGGATGAGCCGAAAGCATGCCCACCATGCAAACATATTACTGACACATTTTTAGCTTCAAATATTTATTATAATTGCTCGATTTATTCTTCCCAATGTGGAATTGGTGGTCCACTAGGGTTTCAGCTTTGGTTTAATTTCAAAATGCCCTGTTTATTTATGCAAAAATTAAGAAATTTGAAAAAAAAACACGTTATGCGATCCTCTAAAACGGGGCCTCCCTGCATGGCAACCTCCTCCGAATTTTCTTTGCGGATTTTTCAAATTTCTTCATTTTGGCTATAAATAAACGGGGCATTTTTGAAATTATAAACCAAAGCTGAAACCCTAGTGGACGACAAATTCTGCATAGGGAAAAATAAATTGAGCAATTATAATAAGTATTTGAAACAAAAAATGTATTAATAATATGTTTGCATGGTGGACATCATTGAATTCAATTTAATTCAATTCAACTTAGAATATATAGGCCTATAAATATATAACCAGGGAACAGGTATATAAAACAGGTAATTTCTGTCAACAATTCAAGTAATATCAAACATATCACATGCAATCCAGATCTTTGTTTTACTTCAATTTAAATTCAAGTCAATATACATGTAAATCATATCTTACCGTCACCAAGGATACTTCATGTGATAGGGGGTTTAAGTTATTTTCCAAAAAACATCGTATTTGGGTGGATAACAAGATGTTCATGCACGTTTACGAAATATCCTCATAACCAACAACCTTGTTCTGCACCAGGTTGAAATAGCTTTGTGATCATTTTATATGCAAATTGAAACAGTATCTTATGGATTAACTTCTCCACACAGTGCAGAAACAATAGCAAAAATAATTGAAAGCAAATAATCGCATGTAGAAATTGGAAGTGAAGAATAATTTGCAAGGATTAAATGTGTAATATTATTCACCTCTGATCACATAAAGTATAACAGATTAACTAATTTTATTACGTTAAACATTGATCGAAATAATGTTGATATGCAATAGGTTATTGAATGGCTACCTGCATGTCATTGCAGCTACATGTATATATATATATGTATAAAATTAGTTAATCATTTATACTTTATGTGATCAGATGTGAATAATATTACACATTTAATCCTTGCAAATTATTCTAATTCTTCAGCCCTCTTTTAGTCCGTTATTGGTTTTCTTTTGATGCATTTTTAAGCCACTACTCCAGAAAATCTAATTCCTCTATCTTTAATTGATTGTTTCAATTTTAATTAAATTTATCTATGCGAATTGATCGGCTAAAGTATGCTGTAACTGTCTTGTTGCGATAGCGACAAGATAAAGACTAAGCAATTGTGCGAACCATGTAATTTGGTGTACATAGTGTACCCTTTTTTATTAATTTTTATTACAATCTACTTCCAAATCCAATTTTTTTTGCTAATGTTTCTGCGCCGTGTGAAGAAGTTAATCCAGAAGATACCGTTTCAATTTGCAAAAAATGATCACGAAGTCATTTCAACCTGATGCAGAACAAGGTTGTTGATTATGAGGATATTTCGTAAACGTGCATGAACATCTTGTTACCCACCCAAATACGATGGTTACTGGAAAATAACTTACACCCCCATCACATGAAGTATCCTTGGTGACGGTAAGATATGATTTACATGCATATTGAATTGAAATTGAATTAAAACAAAGATCTGGAAGACATGTGATATGTTTGATATTACTTGAATTGTTGACAGAAATTCCCTGTTTTATTAATGCCCAAGAGTGATATGGAAAAACGCGCATTTCACTGCTAGAAAAACGTAAATATGATGTTTGTTTTACCTTTGCAATAACTCCGATATTACAGCCTACATCAGGCTACGTGTGCATGTATAGTGACCTATCCCACGCAAACTAAAAATACTATCGAAAATCGATAAGAAATTTTAAACGTCTTATGCATTGGTATTGTATTACTGCAAAAGTGCCTTGAAATGATTTTGCATATAGAGTGACGTGATGGATGAAAAAATGATGGGCTTATTCTGATTTTTCTCGTTGACCTCTTTGCAGATGACCAAATATAAACGGACGGAATTTGAAGACGATGAAGTTAGCAGCAATGGCAGCGTCCCTGCAGAGACACCTGCTTTGGGACCCACAAGAGTTATTTATCACAAGGGATCGGACCTATGGAACGGCCGATCGTTACTGGAGAAAACCCTTCTGGTGCTCTCTGGCTTACTAGTTTTAGTGGTCATCATTTTGGCTTCCACTGTCAGCATTCTGAGCAAACCTCAACCCATCCACGTAGTGCACATTGATCATCCAAATCGATCAGCTGTATCCATCAGTATGAGCAACATATCCATCCTGTTATGAAACGAATGCATTTTTTCCCCCCCACTTTAAATAATTTACCGTGCAATTAATGTTTTTTTTTGTATATTTCAGATGACAAGTTTTGTTTAACTCCACCGTGCATAACCCTGGCGAGTGGCATTCTCAATGCAATGGACCACACCACAGACCCGTGTGAAGATTTTTACCAATACGCTTGCGGAGGGTGGATCAAAACTAATCCGATTCCAGAAGGGAAAGCCAGTTGGAGTACCTTTGAAAAACTCTGGCAGGAGAATCAATTAGTAATGAGAAATGCTCTCGGTAAATCCAATTGCAGAAATTACGCTCTTCACTTGAACCGTTTTCCTAGCTGGCATTAATATTTTATTTCTTTTGTGTAAATATTAGCTGAATCTGAGCCACGACTGCTGGTGCAGCTATACGTTTTTTTGATTGCATTTTTCCCTTTGCTCTTCTAGAGCAGTCCCTCAACGAGAGTGCTAGCAATGCTGAAAAAAAAGCCAAGATCTATTATTTATCCTGCTTGGATCGCAATGGCACCATGGAAAAACTTGGAGCAGAACCGCTCGTAGAAGTAATAGCAAAGGTGAAATAATGATTAATTTACATTTTGAATAAGATTATTTTCAGTTCAAAACCTGCTTATAACGAAATGTCAGTGATTGACAAAAGCGCTACACCATGCTAATGTTTCGTTTCATTGGCATCTTTCTAAACAATCGACTCTTTTTTAATTTCATTTACGAATTTAAATATATATGGGGGGTTTAATGCATTCTGGCTTGGCCTTATCGAAGAACCTTTTGAAAATTATCAATACCTACAAGGATCTCGTCTCGAAATTATCCCAAACAGTATCTGCGTTTCGTGATTTATGATTTCTTATGCTCGTATAACCACATTTGTTTGAGTTTGTGGTGGTTTTATTTTTTTGATTAGGTGGGAGGATGGAGCATCACTGGCGAATTTGATATTAACAATTGGAATTTTCAAAACGTTTTACAAACGTTACTTGTCGAGTACAACACGGGAGGACTATTCACTTGGTTGGTTGCGGAAGACGACAAAAATTCAACAAATCACATTCTACAGGTATGGCAGTACAGCTACTCGAACAATGTTTCTTGATTTAAAAAAAATATTGCGATGAAAATTGTCACTGACAAATCGAAAAACATTAAACTGGATATGGCTTTCTAATCATGTTTTGTAATTTTTGTACAGTTATTTGAAAATATAACATACACGTATGCCCATTATTTCCAATTATTGTTTAAATTGACTGTGTTTAAATATGTTCGTTAGTTTCTTATTTATTGTGTTAATGCGATACATTGCAACAAAAGTATTGTAAGTACTTTGGGATTACAGTAGTTAAAAGTATTTTTGTAATTACACGGATTGCAATAATCACCTGGTAAAATTTGCTAAATCTCAGTGAACATCTAATTGGTTTTTTTCCCCTCCCTAATGTAAACTGTAAATAAATCATTGTTTGCAGATCGATCAAGGAGGTTTGAGTCTTCCGACTGCCGAATACTATTTAAATAAAACTGAAGACGATGAGGTTTTAGTGGCGTTTTTAAAATATATGACACAAGTGGGAGTCCTATTAGGCGGCGAGGAAAATTTCACACGAGCAGAAATGAAGAAGGTCATTGAATTTGAAACGGAACTGGCAGCAGTAAGTCTTTTATTTCGTTAATTGTTGTCCAGATACTCTTAATTTTCTCTATACAAACACTGAGCTTCTGTCTAATGTTTCACGTTTTTTTTATTTACTAGATAACTATCCCGGCAGATGAGAGAAGAGATGACGAAAAGCTGTATAATAAAATGAGCATTTCTAATTTAACCGAACTAGCCCCAATGGTAGTTAACCTTGTGAATGTAAATGAGACGTCGACCAGCATTTAACGTTTTCCAAATGACATGGGTATCTTCCATTTAATAGATTGATTGGCTGCAATATTTCAATGCAGCGTTCAAAAAAACCGGTCGAAAAATTCGTTTGACAGACGATATTGTTGTTTATGCACCTGAATACTTGAAAAATCTCTCCATACTGTTGACTGATTACTTAAAGACACCGGAAGACAAAAAGTAAGCAACCGGTAACCATTGGATAATCACAACTACTTCAGAATTGAAATGGACAATTAACGTATATTCAAGTTTTATTCGAGTTCATAAAGCTACCTCTATCAAACACAAATGAAAGTAAAATTATTAAAAAAAATACATTGTAAAGGGATTAGATTAATTGCTTCCATTTCGTTTTTTGTTGTACTGTATTTCCTCCAACGTTTGTGCAGATATTATTTTTGTGACACTTACGTGACAGTTGTATTTTTATATTTAATAACGTTTTAAATTTCAGCGTCATAAATAATTACTTCATGTGGCGCATGTTTCGCTCATTCACTCCGTATTTGTCGAAAACCTTTCGAGATGCCTCGAAAGTTCTTCAAAAGGCCCTTATGGGGTCAGATGGGGGTGAAGAGCAATGGCGGTATTGCGTTACGGACACAAACAACGTCATTGGATTTGCTCTGGGCGCCATGTTTGTTCGTGAAGTATTCCACGGAGAAAGTAAACCAGTTGTAAGTATCGATAAATTTTTTTTTTTAAAGTGATTTAAACGAATAATGAGCTACTTTTTTTCGATTTAAAAAACATAGAAAATGTTAGGAAATTTAACTTTTTATTATTAAGGCTGAAGAAATGATTGAAGAAATTCGCAGTGCCTTTAAGAAGAACTTGTTAAAATTCAAGTGGATGGATGATGACACCAAAAAATTAGCGCAGGAGAAGGCGGATGCAATTACCGATATGATCGGATTTCCCGACTACATTTTAAACCCGAAGAAATTAGATGAAAAGTATGCTGATGTAAGTCGAATTAGTGATGCCAAATGATCCGAATTTCGGAACGAAAAACGTACAACGTTCAATTTTACATTCAGTTAGAATTCAAAGAAGATGGATATTTCTTGAATAATTTGGCAGTGATGCAATTTTCGATGAATGAGAATCTAGCACGACTGGATAAGCCAGTAAATAAGACCAGGTAAGTTTCGATGATTTTACATTTTTAATCAAATAGGGTTTGTGGTTGAGAAGCATCAGAGTTTCTGTTCTGGTTGATTAGGTCCTAGTGTCTCAATTTGTGATTATAACTTGCATTTTAGGTGGGGAATGACGCCTCAGACAGTCAATGCATATTACACACCCACCAAAAACCAAATAGGTAAACAAGAGATTGGTTCTGTACTCCTTTACATTCATAGACATTTTTTTAAACAATAGTTCCATTCAGATGAATTAACTTTTATCACCACACTTGATTTCCGCAAAATCCATACAAATGAATATGCCCCGCATTCACAGACAATAACTTGCAAAAAACACATGCGTTAATTGTTTTGTTAGAATATTAAAGAATCTATAGAACAAAATTTGTTAAATAATTGCAGTCATTGGCTTCAGAATTTCACAACATTAGATAATTATCGACATTTTTCTTGGGTTTTAATGTGTATTAATGACGTTTATGTGGCATATTAATGACATCAATATCATTATGGGGAAAAAATTAACATCAACAAAAATCAAATAAATCAACAAAACACCCATTGATATAAAAGTACAGTATATTTGCAATAACCATTGATTGCGAAAACTGGAAGGGAACGTGTGGAAAATACCTGTTGCTGAAATTTTGGTTATCATTCAAATAAATTCAAATAGAGCTTCAATTAATTCTAATAGAGACATGTCAGCTTATGACATACCTGCCATGTTAATTTTAATCTTGGGCAACAGTTTTTAGTGTTTTATTAGCCAATCACAAATTCCAGGTTATTTCATAACCAAACTGAAGTTACACGTATCTTTGTAACGTTAGTAAAATAAGCAAAATTCTACAACATCAACGGTTATGATAACGTTTTTCAGTGTGCATGAAAATGGCAATTATGAGATTTGATGTCAGCGATTAATTAAACTAATTAACATTTTCTTCCTGTTTATCGCAGTGTTTCCAGCTGGAATTTTGCAGGCGCCATTTTACGACACAAACTACCCCAAGTAAGTTCAATCATCGTCAGTGTTTGAGCATTAACTCTAAATTATGCGTATATTAACCAGCGGAATTGAAGTTGGATTCACTAATTTTGCTAGATCTATTAACTTTGGTGGTATGGGAGTGGTGATGGGGCATGAATTAATCCACGCTTTTGATGACCAAGGTATAATACACCTACATGTACCTCAAAGCATGACTTTATGCTAATTGATCATGATGCAATTTCTGTTAAGTTGTCGTCTTATTTTTTTTTTTTTGCAAACTTTAATCCGATCAGGTCGTGAATATGACAAATCTGGAAATTTGCATAAGTGGTGGAAAAATTCAACGATAGAAAGTTTCAATAAGCATGCGCAATGCATAATTGACCAGTATTCAAACTACACAATTAATGGAGAAAACGTTGGTTGTTTTAAATATCACGTCTTCATTGCGTATATTTTAGTTGGAAATTTTTCGTAACGTGAAAGGGTTATTTTTTCAGATAAATGGGCGACGTGGACTCGGGGAAAACATTGCCGATAACGGTGGACTACGTGCAGCATTTCGAGTATGCCGTTTATCAATTATTGATTCGTGTTACTTCTTCTGTTAATTCGTGTTAATTTTACATTGATAATTAATTCGCAGGCATACACAAAGTGGGCGTCGTTAAATCGAGAAGAATTGACTCTGCCAGGAGTAAATCTCACCCATCCACAATTGTTTTTCATTGCATCTTCACAGGTTAAACACAACTTTGCTGCTAATTTCTTTTAAATGTTGTCATTAAAATAGTTTAGGCTTAAGTGAAATTTGTTGGGTGTAGGTATGGTGTTCGCACAGCACTAAGGAAAGCACGCATCTTCAAGTGATGAATGATCCTCATGTACCTCCCAAATTTAGGTAAGTAATTTATGTAATCTTAGGAGGTACTTGGGCAAATGATTATACGAATAATATTATAGATTGATTTGTGATGGAGTTTTTAGTTTAGTTCTTCATTGCACTTTCGCTATTTTTATAAAACGTTGTTGCTCAAAAATTTCACGCTTAATTCACATAACTTTAAATAGCGAAGAGCGAAGTTAGCACTTATTTTGCTCTCATTTTCTGAAATACGATTACCCATTATGCACCGAAAAAGTTCAAATTTCATTTATTCGTAATATTTTTATTTCTCACACAGAGCATTAGGTCCATTATCCAATTCTCCGGAATTTTCCGAGCATTTTAAATGCCCTCGAGGAAGTACGATGAACCCGGTGAAAAAATGTGAGCTATGGTAATATTCAAAGACATCCGTCGAAGGTAACAATAATTTGAAAGTTTTCCATGTTCATATAAAAATGCGATTCTTTCTACGTGTATCGGTATGTTGGTTTCTGACGGCATTTCGCTAGATGCATTTACTCAAATAAGCAAAGACCAAAATGTTACGAGTGCATAATCAATCGAGAATGCTCTGGAATCAGTTGAACTATTACTGAACATATTTGTTTGGTGCCTGTTCCTATGTGGATATGTCGATGGCATAAAATGCAAAGGCTTATTGTGGTTTGTGCCACGAAAAGTTTGCAAAATTAGCATTGCAATGTAGCTTGCCAACCGTCTCGCAATTTTAACAAAGAGAAACTGAACAAAAACAGATAATTTTGTTATTTATATTTACTATTTAATGAAACAAAATACTAGTCAGTACTGTACATGTGTGTGGGGACAATTTCCCTCATTCAAATCAATATCAGTAATTTATAAGATCGTTCGTATCACTATTGGAGAATGATTCTGGCGATCTTATGATCCATTTAAACATATCTCTGGATTTCTATAAATTCCATACGGCATCCTTCCCAAATTTGGCACAATCCACGAAACAAACAAATTAACTTTCTTAAACGAACATAATGATTCAGAATTAGCATAAAGCTGTGTAAAATCTCCGTGACAAGAGAACCAGTCAATGAAGAAGAAGAAAAGAATATTTTCCTATACGAATTATCGTTGTATTGTTTGTAAAATGGGAACCAGAAGGTCTTGTACTCTGTAATTATACTTCTATGGAAACTTTTATATCCCTGTTGGACAAATTGCCCGCTTCCCTTTAATTTGTTGTAAATATATACGCTGAACAGTGAGCGCTTTTATATTCCGTATTATGTGTTTACGTGTGCATTTTAATTCGTTTCTCAGTATTTACGTGCACGTACATGTATTTCGTAGAAATCCATTTAAAGAACCAAATAGACCCTTTTCAAGATCCCAGCGCCATCTATGGTACATTCGGCGCAACTATACTAGGCACGTAATGTTTCTCACGACAAATTGATTTTAAAAAAGATTTTAAAAATGGTCTATTGGAAAGTGTTTAGAGATAGTTTTAAGCTGACCAATGACTGACTGTGTACTCCTATTGTCAGCTAACTGTTAAATTTGCTTTGAAAATTGAGCTGAGCAGTTTGGCACCACTGCTTCTCTCTACTTGCTTTTAAAAATCAATTTGGCTGCTGCAACGAGACCCATTTTCTACTTGTCTCTAACATACTTGTACGTCTCCTTGGCAGCCATCTTGGTTCCAGAAAACAGGTACAGTACTGGTGAGGTTATTGTAAGCCACTGTCTTGGAATCGGATCTGCGTAAGCCAGCTTGTGAAAACGTTTCTAATTAACTGTGATTAATTGTTATTTTCGGACTCAAACGGTTTGCTTAAGACCAAAGACATTGAATTGTAGCCAAGATTTCTTGGCTACAATGTAGAGACCAATGCGGAGACCTAGAAATATCAGGTTATTTTCAATTACACGTACATGTGCTTTCAAGTGTAAGCTTTGATCGGAGAAAGCATTGTAAAGATATTGTCAAGTGCCTAAATGCGAATTATAAATATTTACACCTACTGTAATTATTTTTGTGTGCATTCAAATTTGAACACGGTAAACGTTCTAAAACTGTATAACCACCATCCTTTGCTTTTTGGCCTAATTTTTTTTTTGCGATTTCTTCCCGAAACATTTATGACAAAGTGTACTAATTTATAAATAGCATTACGAAATGTTCCAGTACAATAAATAATTTGTTATATCTGTCAACTGCTATATTACTTCGAATCAGTTTTTACATTAATGTGTCGTTAAATGTCCATTGCTAATGGCCCAATGCACTTCAAAATGCACATGTTAATTCTGTAGTTAAATGTGGATAATTTTGATCTTCACGGAGCGCTTGCTAATTGCAGAAAATACAGATGAGATAAACCATAATCAGGTAGCTAAAAATGTTTGACGTAATTTATGAGGGTCACGAAAACATTCCTCAAAAATATAGTGTACTGTATATGACTTCCAAATGATCCTTTGGCTGAACAGTAGTGCCGTTACTACGATGTTCGCCTTACACTCTAGATAAATTTGTTTTTTATATCTTTATTAAATTATTTTCAATTTTCCTTTAAACTATGACCGCCGTTCAGAAATATTTATCAACATTTTATTTTAATAAAAAAGCCATTTTACCGAAAATAATCACAAAATAGATGAAATCAATATATTTGTTGCGCAATCACTATTGGAGTCTAAGCATTAGTTAATCGAAATTACATGTACATGCTTATAGCATTGCCTGAGCATTTGAAACATTTGGGAATTTTATTATTTAAAAAAACGAACTTTTCAGTAGTTAAGCTCGAATTGCTATGATATAACAAAGAAAACCACATGTTGCGAAATCAATGCACGTTCCATGACCTTGGCCTGGGCCGTGCCAGGGTGCACACGTGGTTTTTAAAATTACCAAACAGGTTATTTGATAATTATTCGCCAAACACTTGTATATATGTACGAAAGTGGGAAAAATTCCCTGCATTATTCATCCAACAACTTAGATGCATGTAAGGACATGCATTTTGGGAAGCCAAATAGTTGGACTGCGTTACATGTACTAGCAGAAATTTCGTTGCTATGAAATAATCAGTTCAGTTTAGCATGGAGTAGGGTGTAGGATGTGAAAGAACTTTGTACATGTAGGAAAAGGACACCCTGGTTCATGAGGACATCTTATATTAGCCATTATAAAGGAACCGTTCTGCATACCGAACTTGAAGGTAAGAAACATTTAAAATACACCGTGAAATTATAAGGTTTTATAGAAGAAAAAAACCTTTTGAGAGGGACGATACATGTGTACATGTATTGTTCGTAAATTCTTAGATAAACATGTGTCTGGAAAATATGTTCTGCTGTGTGATATGCTCTAGAAACAATGTTATACTGCATGCCTGGTTGGGCCATACCTCAGAATGAACCCAATTTCAACTGTCAATCAGGCTCCGTTAACGTTAGTTTAAATTTATAGGTCTACTTGCCATTCTAGTGAGCTTATTTTACCCTGTTGGAAAACGTTATAAACGTTGCTTTATTGAATCCTAAACATAACGCAAATTTTATCCTCTAAACTACCTGTATGATAGAATGAACGTCTGAAAATTTTCAAATTGGAAACGCTCAATTTAGTTGGTCATCTCGTAGAATTGCAAGGTTGATAAAGTTTTCAGAATTCGATTTCATAATTAAAAATTAATAAAGTTATTTTTACGTCATTTGGCCGATCCCTGATCGCTACTGATAGGATGACTTTTTTTTTTCTTAATCCTTGTTTTTAGTTACATGTATAAGATTTTTTCTTGAGCACCGTAACAATAGTTACGTAAGTGGACTGCGGACGTATGCAAATCGGGTCAGTGTTGCCCAAGTGTTAACCTATAATGAAAGATAGTTCCACTTATAAAAATAAAACATGCAAAGACATACACGTTAATGCCAATCGATTTGCATACCTCCTTGTTTGTTAATTCGGCGTGAATTCACAAGACCTTATCGTCCTAAACGATGACAAATTAGCGTAAAGCAGGCCATTTCAGATAAAGATAAGTTATACGCATGCATGGCCAGTAATTAAATACTCGAGACGATGACATATGGGATTATAAATAATTATTAATGAATTGGGGATTTATCTCGTACGAGCGCTACTGTCGTGCTTTCCTGTCGCCAGATTTTAGATAACTGATTTATCGTTCAGACAACTAAATGACAAATTGGTTTGTCACTGTGAACCTAAAGGCCTTGCTCCACACGAAGACTTTACACCAAATAATTATATTTCAGGCTGAGAATCGACGAAATATCGAATTTCCTGATAGATTTGCTAACCATCATGTTTTGTGTACAATTGAAATCTACCGAATGCACGCAAAAGACATCATCTCATTTATTTTTCAATCAGTTTTATTACACGTATGTTAGTGGAAACAGCTGCCCAGAAGTACTGATGTCTATTTTCGAAACTGTCAATCCATTTATTCCATTATCATTGTTACAACGCCATTTTGGAGACAGTCTGTTTCTTGGATATTACATCGGAGATGGATCTTTTTCTATGGGTTTCTTAGTGATGTTAAAGTTATTAAAAAAAAAGAAAGGCAAGCAGTTTGTCAATGACAAACAGTGGCACCAGCTGGGTTCAAAGCCGGATATCAGGGTTTCTTAACCTTCTCGGCCCTCGGATGTTTCGTATCATCGGCAGGTCGAAATTTTGTAGTCTCTTCCAAATTTTTTAAACGTTTCAGACAAAAAAAGTGGATTTTATAAAAATTCAAATTAAATTTTTTTTGTTTTTGAAAGGTTTCGCGGTTTCGATTCGGGGATTTTTACATGTAGAAATATAGAATTTCAACCTATCGATGACAGAAAACATCCGATAACCGAAAAGGTTAAGAAACCCTGGCATAAGCCGATATCTGGCTTTGAACCCAGCTGGTGCCACTGTTTGTCAATGACAAACTGCTTGCCTGTCCTGTCTTCTGTACCAACTTTTGTTCCAGGTTAGCTAATTCCAGGGTTCTTAACCTGGGGTTTCAAGAACCCTTTAGGTACAGGACCGCTTTTAGAAGGGAGCAAATTGGGCAATTGCCCTGCCACCCATATACAATAATAAAGGCTTAATAATGTTGTTTATTATTTGTATTCTTACAACCTTGGAATCAGCTAATCATAGCATAGCATCTCAATGTGAAAATGGTTAGGGCTCTCTTAATTACAACGAATAAATTAACTTTTATAGACTTGTTTTGTAGGATCTGTACAGCTCCCGGTCTAAAAACCGATTAATTCCAGTTAGTGGTGCCCACAAAGGCACGTCACCCCCTCACAGATGACTTCAATATAAAGTGAAAATATATTAAAACAAATAACTCGTACATGAAGAACATGGAAAAATTGCACAAGAAAACTTAGTGTATGCAACTGCAAAGAATAAACAAAACCAATGCAATAATGTTTTCCTTCAATCGTTTTGAAAGTAACACGTGATAAATTGATATTACAATGCAATTCAATTCAGTACCCTACTTCCATGCATAAATGACGTCACTTTTTAGGGGGGGGGGAGGGTCCTTGCATGACAAACATGACAGGGACAAGACAGGGAGGGTGTGGGAGGGAATGACGTCATTTATGAACACTCCCTAAGATATGCCATGTGGTGGCCTTGGTGGAAAGATCAGTATTTATCAGTACAGTAGACATCAGTACAATTATGCTGATACATGGTCATATCATTAAAAAGTTTAGGGATATCAGTAGACCAAAAAACCACTGTCACTATAAATCATACTGTGGTATCACTGTAAAAGTATCACAAAGGTTTCGTTGAGCATACTGATGTCACTGGTCTAAAAAAAATCACTATATATACTGATATCAGTATAGTCACATACTGGGAGTGGGGGTGCAATCCATCAACCCATGTTTTTTTATACAATTTATATTCAGCGGTTTTACTTGCATTCTAGCTACATGTACGTGTACATCATATGAATTGAACGTACAGTATTATATCGTTGAACAACCCCAATTCGTTCAGAAAACCCATCCAATTTAACGAAATTTGTGAAGGACTATGCAATGCGAACCACTTGTGGACATGTTGTTCGTCAGATAAAAAAAGTCCAATTATCGAAGTTCATTGCTCCCCAAATGTTCGCCGCTCTATTATGCGATAATGAATGCGGTGCAATATTTCGAGCCGTGTTTCAAAAAAATAAAAAAAAATACGAGTGCTCGGGTGTGGACTTTTTCTGGGCAGCCCTGCCAGCACCGGTTTTTCCAAAAACGTTTCATTTGGGTCAATGACAAGGACGTTTGCCTCCTCACCGTAGAAGCTTCTTGGTTCAATCTTATCCTTTCAACTCTGCTGTCTTTGTTTTTATTTTTTTATTTTTTTTAATATTCTTCGCTGCACCAAATAACAAAACAGGTACCGACGATTTCATTTCAACCCCGCCCATTTTCAAAATGAAACATGTGGCTAGCGATACCCATGGTGTCCCCTGGTGAGGGGTGCCAGAGGGGGTGGAGAGTGGACCACTGGTCGACATAATCCTGTTTGTATTTGGTGGAAGAAGGGGAGAGAGAGGATACGAAAACAATTCGGCCTCTGGGCAGCAATAAATTATGCAGACTTTGAACATTTCGACTTGATTTGCATTAGGCTGTGGTAAGTCAAATATCAATATCCGAATTTGATTTTTTTAATAGGGGCTATCCACAAAGGTCGTCCTGGAATTCTGATGATTTTTAGACACCCCCACCTCCTCCTTGGTCGCCGATGTCCTTTTTCTATTACGCCTCTCTCATGTCCGGCCAGGTTTGAAAATGTTTCGCTTTCAACAAATTAAATACGTAATAAAAATTATAAGTCAATTTTTAATCACTGGATCAAGTATGGTTAATATGCACAGATAATTCTAACAGTTTAATAGGCTAGTTGTAATTTAATTTGACATTCTGACCAAGCAGCCATATTTTGAATTGCAATTTAGCCAATACATGTACAATATACGTATATATATATATTTACTGGATAAAAGTGATTGAAAACTAGAAACATGTACATACATGTAGCCACATAATCAATGTTTTTTTTAAAAAAAGTTTTCAACTACTTTTATCCAGTTTCCCTGTAGTTCATTCCGTATACCCAAATTCGAAAATTCCAATTGGCTATCATGACGTACCCTTTCCTTAATACTACCTCCCCCACACACTTTGTCCGGCAGTGTCAGGTTTTCCGAAGATCACTCCCTTTCTCCGAACGTCCTTTATGGATGACCCCTTGTTGAACTTTGGCAGAGTGGCGAAATTATGCAAATATTCCTGAGTTCTTGAGGTGTGCTCTTGAAATTAAGGCGCTATGCAAATATTCTTGAGTTCAACAAGGACAAGGTGTGGTCCTGAAATTAAGGTGCACTATTGCAAATATTTTTGAGTCAGTGTAGTTGGCAGGTACAGAGTGCGCTCATCCTGACATCATGGGATCGTCCTGACAAAACTTGTTTTGACCCAGAATTCGCGAAAAATGCGACATTTCAGTAATAAAACATTAGTTTATCCACCTTCTGGCAACCCTTTTTATGCCCTCATGCGTCTTAAAACTGCTGCCCTTCGACCTCGCTGTCGAAAAATTGTCCTTCTTAAATGTTGGCATAACAGCTCGTAAAAAGGTACGTTAGTCTCATATTCTTCGTTATAGATTGTAATTTTTGCTCTTATCCTACCATCAGTTTCGTAAAGTCTGATGATCCTAAGGTACTATCCTAGTTTATTAACAGCTGTGCCTTGACATTACCATGTTTTAATTGGTTGATAGCGTCCTGCATGGGTGAAATTACAGTATGCTATCAGCCTGATTTACTGAAATTATAAAGTGTATCCCAGGAATACAAATTCGCTCTGCATTTCTGGTTGCTTTTTTAGGTCGACCCAAAAGGATGTCCGTACTTTCTGTACATGCTAAAAGTTTTTTTTCTGTGTAGAATTAGTTGTTTTCTACGATACGAGTTATTTTTTTATAATTTAAAAATGTTCTTTTTTTAATAGAAAAATTTAACTTGAAAAAAAAGCACGTTATGCAACCTCCCATGGCCATCTTCAGGGGTTTCATAACTTGTTTTTAAAAATTTAATTTTCTGATTTAATAAACGTGGCATTCAAATTATAAAAAATAACTCGGACCCTAGTGAACACCAAATTCTACATGATAATTATTTTTAGCAATTACAATAAAAAATTGAAATGAAAATGTGTACTTTTCTTACACGGTGGTCATTCTTTTGGGGTCGAAATTAATCTAGATCGTCTGTAAACTTACCTGTAATTTAATGGTTGCTTTGTAGGTTCTAAACACTGCCAGTGTACAGTCTTTAAATACTCGAGTAGTCTTATCGCGAAGGTTACTTTGTATTTTTTTTGTGGTTTTTTTATGCTAATGATAAGGTGTGTGCATTGTATGTATGGGCATGGTCAAGGTAATTTTGAAGATAGCATCGTTAGATGTTTTCAATTGAACTAAAAACATACAAAAAATGTCTACTTATTCGTATGCCGTTATAAATAAATCATACATGCATGTATACTGACCTACATTTGCCATGTGGTAAAAAAAGGGGCAACATCCCCACCCCTTATCCACCATTTTAGGTTCTGGCAAAGTGAGTTTAATCCACAAATTAACGTCTTGTCTTCGGAACAAGTACGTCAGACATCTCAGATGAAAATGGAACTGAATTTTCCAGATAGAAAAGGTACATTATTTTTATGGCTTTGATAAGGCGCCCATGATCACTTAGTAAATGTTATCGTAAAGGAATCACTGTCGTTGAATTTCTGCTTGTTAGCGAGATTTAAATCAAGTGTGTTCAGGTGTTTTTTTTCTCTGCATTAACCAAGGTCTTATATTTTTGCATACTTATCTCGTATGTAAAAACCACATTGACCTAATTTGTTACAACCGATTCCGCATGTTGAAAACGGCAGGACACGCCACGGGAACAGCTGGACAGCACCCTAAAAATGTTCTTCGGATGCCAGCGATTAAATGAAATTAATTCAAACGTAGAATGTGATTAAAATTATATCCCACCGCTGAACTTCCATGTGAATATGTTTGATACATAGCAGCTCATTTGGTATGCGCAATAAAACGTGAGTTAGCTGTTAAAATGCTCGCCCATAACGTGTAATGCCAGAAGATGATTTCCCCCAAATCTGAATGAAGAGCTGGCATTTTATCCTGAATGTTTAATAACATGCCATCCACTTCCGTTGCTTAATTACATAATAATTACAGGGCTATTGTGCCTTATGAATGCTATTGCTCAGTAGGAGATTTACAATGGTTGACTATTCACAATACGTTAAAATTGCGGTACAGGTTTACGCATTGTAACGAGTACAAGAATAACATTTCGGCAGTTGCCATGCTCACAATTTTAATAAAACTACTGAAAAAAAAAATTGATTTATTTTAAGGCGAACCGCATTCTTTTAACTCATTATCTGTGAATGTCCTTTAGGATTTTACCAATGCGTGAAGCAGCTTTCGGAGATAACTGAAAAATCATTATATTTGCAGATTTATGTAAATGAGTTTTTGGTGGAAAGGTATTTATTAAGCTGTCATTAAAAATCCTTTGTCATAATTGATTTATTTGAAGTTTGCTTAATTTAAGGACACACAATTAAACAAGAGCATAATTGCTACAGTATAAAATGCCTCATGACTGCTGGTGTTACCATGGGAACATTTGAAAAATTTGTTAAATATGCTAATTCTATCATTTTATCGTCTTATACAGGCATGTCGAACTTGTTTGTAGCTGTGTTGAGTAAATGTGTGTTTCAAATAAATTAGTCTTGCAAGTGAAACAAGTTGTGATATCAACCTAAATTTTAAACATGTTAACTTATAATTGTATTTTTATGAGGCATTATTATTGCTGTCTATTTATCAACTCATTTCTTGACATAGATTCAGCATTTCATTCATTTTAAAAAGAAATTGCCGTGGTTATAAATTCATGATGTGACAGATTTCGTGGCAGTGCAGCACAGTGTATTTAACACCATTTTTTAAACTAAAAGCTACGTGTATTTGCAGAATGCATAGGTCGATAACGCTTTGAAAAACGTGTTTCAAATATGAATTAAAGTGAAGTGTTTACGGTGTTGCAACTGTCAGAAAAATCTTCACACATTCTAAAAAAATCGCAGTGCAATCAGGTTTATATTTAAAATTATATTTAATTACATTATAAGCTATACAATTATATTTTAAATTTATTTTAAACAATTTGCTAATAATTAACTTCTGCGATCATTAAATTTAAAATACCTCGCGATGTTTGTTTAATCATCACAAATGTTTAACTGATCAAAAAATGTATTATTTCTGGTTATCTTATTTGTAAGTCAGGACTGTTCTAATTTCTACACTACCATTATTATTCATATCTTAAAACATCTCTAAACCGACAGATGGTTCATTGGAGAGGTTATCATTCCAGATTCCCTTCAGGTGGGTCTCAACTATGGCCATTGCAGACATTACCACATCTAGCGATGATAAATTCAGACATATTTTTCAAAAAACATTTTTTTCTTTTAAAAAATCGTGCACCATTCACGATGTTTAGTCACGTTTAAATGAAAAAAAGCACGATGAGCAGCTACTACTGATCGTACTGGTTTGTCTTAAATACCGGCCTTATGTCTCGGGGGCTAATTTGGGCTATTAAAAGTTCCTTCGTTCCCCATCCACTATTAATATGGTTGCTAATTAAAATGCGCAGCATGCTAACAATTATTTTTTCCGTACCCATGCATGTTTTGATACGGTTTCAAAATTTTCGTTTCTTGTGCCAACAAAGTTTTGAAACCGAAACGAGTTCACAGGACACTGTTGGAAAAATTATTTAGCAATTTGAAGTAATTCCGACTTCGGGTTTATGGTTCCGAGGGACACTGTTTGGGGAATTATCTACCAGTTTGGTTATTACATGGTGTACAACCATTAACCTGCAATTGGTTAGGTTAATGATTGTAATACGTTACGCTCGTGCTTGTAAGGACATGGGTGGTCATAATGTCACTCTCAGGCTGATTGATAAACTGGTCATTACTTAAAATCATTTCCTGATGCTGCTCTTGTTTCATTTCTTTAGGGGGAAACAATGTATTATGCTCTACTGACGATGTCATACGTGGCGTATTTTTAATATAAATTACTTATAATTGGGTCTTCAGTTAATTTTCCTGTTTATTTTTTAAATGGTAGGGAAAACTTGAGTCTGAATTTGAGGACTTGAGGCTGAGCCAAAATGATGCCCACCGTGCCAAACAAATCACACATTTTTCCTTCAAATACTTATTATAATTGCTAAGTTTTATTTTTTGCAGGTGTAGGCAGGTCGTCCACTAAGGTCTGAGCTATTTTTTAAAATTAAAAAAACATCCCGTTTATTTATAAAAAAAGCTTAATGAATTTATAAAAAATATCGCTATGCAACCAATCACTTTCGAAGGTATAACATTGCTGGGAAATCCCGTTTCTGGCGGTCGTATAACGGCTGTTTTCAAATTTTATTTTTTTATTATTTATAAACGGTACGTTTTGAAATTATAAGAAATAATGAAGACCCTAGTGGACGACCAAAGGTACACTGGGGAAAACGTGGTTTTTTTTTCATGGTGGGCAATCGTTTGGGTCAAGCTTTTAAAGATAGCAAGTAAAGTACTATCACTGTTGTGACTCATACAAGTTGACTTTTTTGGCTTTGTGCAATGATTCATTATCATTTTTTTATGTTATTGTTAGGAGGACTGAAAGAAATGCTGAAATTTCTATACAGGACATGCACCTTTTATAATCCACACCATGATTTTTTTTGTCGTCACCACCGCTAGAATTTGGGACAGTTTTTTGACTTCATGATCTATGGACTTAATTAAGATAATGATACAAGTAGTCAAATTATGCCGAATTGAAATGAAATAGGAAAATGCGCCGTTTTATATCATTGAGGTAACGATAAATATGCAGTATGTCAAATTGTCAATTGACTTCCCGTCATTGCGGTCTATTTCTAATTGAAATTGTAAACCAATATCAAGATAATAGGTTATCACGATCACAGTTTATATCAGTCTGTTTTATTCATGATTCGGACAGTTTTTATAATTGGCTGACAATACACATCGGACGTAACACATAACTAGGCTAACTAAAATCTTTATGCTTATGAACTACTTTAGTTTTACGAATATGTTGAGAGACGACTAGAGGGAGGCCATTTTGAAGTCCTAACCGAAAGGATGCTCACCAATCAAATAATAATAATTAATCGAACATTTTTGCTTAAAATACTTGTTATGATTGCTAAATTTATTTTCCCCAGTGAAGAATTGGTCTTCCGCTAAGGTCTAAGCTATATTTTATGGTTTGAAAATGCCCAGTTTATTTATAGAAAATTAAATAATTCTGAAGAAAAAAACACCGAAAGTATGGGTCCCGAAGGTGGGCCTCGGGGATTGTAAAACTTATTTTTTAAATTATCTTTTTATATATAAATAATTAGACAGGGCATTTTCAAATTATTAAAAATAACTCCGCCCCTGGTGAACGACCAATTCTACATGGAAAAAAATACTTTAGCAATTCGAGAAAATATGCATGGGAAATCTTTTTGAATGGTGGACACCTGTTTTTTTTTGGCTACACATTCAAGACTTCGGTAGATGAATGCCTAATTAATATTTTAGCCAGTTGATCTTAATGCAGGTTTTTTCCACTCGAATCCTTTCGGAAAATTCGCACCATGCAAATTGTGTGTGAACGCCATTAAGTCAATGCACTCTTTCAATAAACACGAAATTAGGGAATGTCATTCGAAGGCCAAATACTGGTTTTATGCTTAAGTATCATTCGTGAACAAATAATGTGTAGTCTGTATTAGTTAAAATATGCACGGCACTTGTACTGCTCTGGGGCTTAAAGTGAACAGTCAATAAAATATTGTGAGAAAAGTAGAAAATTCATGATACCTTTTGCAAAAAAAAAATCGCTTTTATTTAGTTCAAAATTCTCACAGATGCATTGAATAGCCGGGTATGTAATTAAACAGAACTTGTTTATTGTTTATAATTCATTTCTTCTTTCAAATAAGCATGTCGGCCTCATGCACAAATCACTTATGTTGAAGGATTTGTGACTTTTGTTAGTATAAATTGCACGCTGATATTCACTGAATACACAGGGGAATAATCAAACAAATAATTGCTGGGAGGAGAAAGCACAAAATATCATAAGTGACACCATGAAATAATTATGATGCTACGATTGATACTGCTAGTAAATAGTTGTACCTGTTGAAACGATATAAAGCTTACATGTAAGTGATTTTTTTTTTCTCAAACCTGAATATACAATGCGATGTACTTAAACGTAGTCTATCAAGCTAATGTCATGCAAGATTTTGTGGAAAATTAGGTAATTTTTTTAAAAATTAAAACAAAAATAAAATAGAAATTGGGAAATTAAATATGCAATGATGCTTACGAACTACCTCTCACGTATTTACTTATTAACATGGGGAGGTATAGAGGTGAATGGGGTCATAATTTTCACCAATAAAATGTGCATTAGCCTTTTTTCCTCCTAATTTAATAGTCTATTGGAAAAACATTCACCACCAGAGTACCTTATTTTTAACTATTGCCATGACCTGTTGACAATCACACCTCTAAATAAGTGGTAAAGTAATGTTTTCATTTAAATTTGATCTAGTGAAATTTAGCGTTGAATTATACCAGGACAGTATTATGTTTTTATTCGTTTTCCTAATTCAAAATAACGATATTTGTGTACCAGTAATTTAAATTTATTGAAATTTAGCACGTAAATTGGCCGGTATGAATTAGGAACAAATTTTTGTTTTTAGTCTTAAATTAAAATTTATTGAAATTTAGTATCGTAATAGGCCGGTATTAAGTAGGGGCAATGAAAGGTTTTTGGTCGTTTTCTTAATTTAAATTGGCAGAATTTTTGTACAAATAATCTAACTAACGTCCTCTGCAACGTTATTGATACTTGAGACGCTTTCTCCACCAAGACAATGGGAGGTTTGTTCAATTCTGACAGTCAAAAAGTTGAGTTTTGTTGGATGGACTTCGTGGACTACGCTTTGCTTGTCACCCAACAATTCCTTCCCCTTCACGCAGACATTTTATCAGATAAAATATCTTCAGAAAATTTCACCGTTCAACGTTTCCGCTCACGTTTCGAGTGCTAGTTTAGGTGGTTTTTAAAAAAAAGCAGCTCCAGAAAAGGTGTTGATGTCACGACATTGATGCCATCGAGCTATAAATGCCTAATCAGCGCTTGCTGATTACCTCAAATTGTATTGAACTGGAACACGCAAGCAGCGGTTAATATTTTCATTTCTGAAAAAAAAAAAAAACTAGTATACTTTAACCACATTAGCGAGTGGTATGTTTTTGGAGGTAACCTTTTTTTCATGTGTAGTAAACATGCCCTGTGCGTAATTTGTGCTGGTTAAAATTTCAGGTGCTCGGCCTCTGCAGACAGCATCAGGTTTGTCTGGTTTTCTTGCATGTTGCATGGAAGCTTCAGTCACGTCTGCAGACACTGCAAACAAAAGAGTACATTCACGATTGGCGGAAAAACGACGGTTGGAAAACGTAATAACACTTGGACGTCTTTTCCCCACTAGAAGTTTTCCTCTTTTGATGCGATTTACTTGAAGAAGCAACGCCATGTCCTCCTCCTCCTCCTCCTCCTCCTCCTCCTCATCCTCATCCTGCTCTCCAGCAACCTGAATCAGCGTGCCACAAATACCGGTTCCTCATAGGACAGTTGAGCAAACCTACTGCAAATCGCATCAAGTCATCATCCGTATGTAAAATGCAATTAACGTGATAAGATTTCGCCTCACATCAGCTGCGTTTCGTGCTCTGGTGGCACCGAAGAGATGCTCACTCCAAGCTCTCTGCTCTACCCTTGATCGCCTCTGGATTCTGGAGTAGAATGCGATGAGATTTGCTCGGATGTAGCTGACCATGTTTTGCGGACAAAGCTCGGTAATTAGCAGAGCAGTAGCAACTAGCCATCTATTTGAGTTTGGACTTGGGACGAGGCGGAGTCGCCTCCAAAAGGCCATCTTGTGACAGCCAATCACAGTACGCTCATCGAGCGTAACATCGTTGCTTGATAAAATACACTGGAGCGTGAGACTCGGGATATACAATTCAACCGAGTTTGAGATTGTGAATTACTCGGGGATTTTTATTTTTGTCTTCTTCTTCTTCTCCACTTCTGGAAGAATTTTTTATCGTCGGAATTTCGGATGTGAGATATTGTGCCTGGGAGTATCGATTGGAGCTGACATCACCGATACCTGGTGCTATGGGCACATGAGCGCCACTCTGGGAACCGTTTAAAGGGCATGGTCAGTGTGAACACAACTGGACGCGTATTTTTCATGAAATCAACCTTCTTGTGTGAGAGTTTGAATCGTCAACCACTTGCTACGACTTGTCAACAGGTGAGTGATGCTTGCTTGCATTCATCATAAATTCTCTTGAAAACTTTGAGACCTATGCAGGACATTTGAGAAAATTAGAACATTCAAATTAATTGAACTTTGCACCCTATACTGGGGGTGAAATCCATCAACACATGTTATTGTTTTAATAACTCGGCATTTAATGAAATCTAAACATTAAATTCATAATACGCAATTTCATTAGGGCTCTGGTAAGAGTGAGAATCGTTAGGAAACGAATTTAATTTACTAACGATTTATTCACTATTGAATTTTTTCCCTAAAACGAAACGTGGGAATTTAAATATGTGCTTTAAACTTAGTGAACGTTTCTATACCAATCTTACAGAAAAGCAATTTTTTTTATAATTGTTCAATCATTAGCCTACTTGTCATTCAGGGCAATTAAGAAAATTTTGCATGCATATCATTATTTACTACAAATGCTTTTACACAGGGTTTGAACCAATATCCATTCAATGCACCTTTTAACGTGTATCCAGCAAAACACATTGTTGTGCATATTGTTTTTGCAACTTTTATCTAGGACTCTAAATTAAAAGTAAATTCAAAAACGCAGGAAACTGTCGATCATATTAAAATGTAACCTGAAGTACATTTCATAAGCGTTGGAGTTTATAAAAATTATTGTTGACTGAAACATCATCTTTTAGCTGAAAAATTTCCCATTTTTAAACACATACATTGTTAACAATATCAAATGCTGTTCCCAGTTATTGCTTTATTTTGGTACCAAGTCAAAAAAATGTGTTTTAAATTTCATCGTTAGATTTATCGCTGCTTGAATTTAGAATAAATAACTATTTTTTCCACGTAATACAATTTATAAAATTTGTCTCAACGGAAACCTGTTAGCGCAAAAAAATTCTCATTTTTAAAGAAACGAAATATTGAATAATTTCAAAAGCTGTTCCATGCCATTTGCTTTCATTTCTGTCCCAATTGGATCCTAAATATTTTTCCATGCATATAATTTATTTTGTCAATAATAATTTCGAAATATGCGTAACGTCACATTGAAATGAAAAAGCTTGTTATTTACGCTATTTGTTTAAATATCATTACCGACCATAAAAGGTTTAAAAAGGTTTTGTGTTTTTAAACAATAACACACGTAATGGCGTACCGAGCATAATAGCTTCCGCATTTCTTGAATGAATTGCGAGCACTTTCAATTCCCTACACGATTCGGATCATTCTCGGGTAAATGGATTCGATCGGTTTATTTTGTTTTGTTTTATTTCATTACCGTCTTTTACGATGTACGATTTGGCCCAATTTGTGCATCGGATGGGATTGAAACAAGGATTTAATTACGAAGAGGTTTACTCATGTATGTTTAAGGCCCACCTGAAATGAGATGGGAAGCAGCTAATAGCTAGTAAAAAAATACTCATGTTGGGAATTGTGGTTAGAAGAAGACCATCTTTTGTACGATTTGGTCACTGCTTAACGTCGGCATTAGTTCTATAAGACCTGAAAACCGTGGTTTAGCCTCCTTAATTTTGCTTTGGCAGGCAGGTCTAGACATCCACCAAATCGCTAATTAAAAGTGCCCAGGTGGGTGTTCAGTTTCAGGTTTTAAATGTCTGAGCAGCTAGAAAAGTGAGATCTGGTTCACTAAACGCTATAATTTGCTTGCTGGGAAACAAAAAGTTGGACATTTCGTTTTGGTCGCTGTCAGCTGTCGCTCATGATAGACCTAATTTTGAAGGCAGTTTCTATAATCGGGTTTCAAAAGACGTTTCCCCGAACGGAGTGAAAATGAAGAATTTAATGACGAAGTTGTCTTGGCATTTACGGCTCCAAATACAGGATCATTAAAAACAATGTAAGCCAGTCAAACCTCAATCAGTAAAATGCGAGGTCGCAGTCATTGATAATTGGTCCTGGGGAAGGTAAAGTGATAGCTGTTGTACAAAATGCATGAAACCTTCGTTTTGTTTTGAAGAAAATGTATCAATCATTTCTAATTTAAAATGGAATACGAGCATATCAATTATGATTTCGTTTTTTATTTTGATTTATTGACAGTACAGCACCCGTCCACAATTAAAGTTGATTAAAGTTGCATTATACACTTGCGAGCAAAGAAACAGACCCACCTAAGAGTAATAAAAATTAAGGCATTATTTTAAGAAAGTAGATGTCCAATTTATAGTTTTGTGCACAATTTAAAACACTTTCAAAATTTAATTTAACTGATTGACTGATTAAACGGTTAAATTTAATTTAACTCAAAATTTAATTTAACCGAAATTTAACAGATAATGTATCGTAGAAATTATGTATTCATAGAAATTATGCAAAACATCACCATTGTTTATATACGTTTTCAAACGCTTTGACATAGTGAGAAGGGTTAAAGCATGCTGATGCCTCAAAAATGCTAATTATTTACTGTTGTTTTAAGGCTTTTCACTTGAGAAAATACTAGGAATTTTAGTCAGATTAGGCACATTTTAAAGAGCAATAACTTGTTTACAAAACGAGCTATTCCGATTTAAAAAAATCTACTTGTTAAACAAAATGAAAAAACAACTTAAAAAAACGAATCTGAGAACCATGTCAGACAACGACAGTTTATATTTTTGATTTTTTCAAATCTAGACTACTTCTAACATTTGCACTTTTATGAAAATGCCTTGATAAAAGGTTATTTAAAATTGCTGCCACTACTCGAGCTGAGTATCTTGCTTCGAAATTATTTTGACATTCATGAAGTTAAGATTTGCACTCGGAGTCTTTAAAGAATGAAGGAATGGTTATTGTACTGTAACGTAATGTCTAGAGTCATTTCAAGTAAACCAGAAATGTTTTTTTCTTTCGTCTATAAGAAGTAGTAAGTCGTGCGTTTTATTTATTCGGTACTTATAAATCAGAATCCTTTTTTTGAAACATAAACTTTGGAAAATAATACTGGTTCCTGTTTTGCTAAATCACACGTGTGACATTTTGGCCTGCAGTAAACCACTAAACGGGAATTCGGTTGAATTAGATATCAGATTCGCATAATAGGAGACCTCACTTACAGGTTTTTTTTTAAAGCGAATATTGCACGATGCATGGCTTAATTTAGTTCAAACGTGTTTGGCGTATATCTATAATGACCGTACTAATAAGGTTGAGGGATATATTCGTAAACCTGCAGGCTGTGTGTCATCTTTTTTTTTTTTTTCTTCTTTTCTCTATTTTGGATCAAAAATCATGATTTTTTTTCCGAATCGTAATTGGATATTGTTGCTGCTGTTGTTTTCCGATCGGTCATGTAACTCATCTTAGACAGTTCAAGAACAGGGGCATACTTGTTTTTTAAGGTGTACTCCAACTTTAAAATAGTGTTTCACACTCCTATTCGTGACCGGAACAAGTCCAGAAGCCATCTGTTGCTTCTTAGAATATTTTAGAATTATGATGGTCAATTCGTTCCGAAAATAAAATATTAAAAAAAAACGATTTTGACATTACATAGACCATTGTAAATAAAAAAGAATATTGCCCTAACTGGTCATAGACTGGTCTTTTTAAAGATAACATTTTCTGAAAATCCATATCTTTTGGTCAGGTTGCCCTATTACGTTCGATGATCTTTCTCAATATCTTAATTATTTTTTTGAAACAAAAAATTGGCTATCAATGTCCATGCAAATTATACGATGTGTGTGAGCCAAAATTTTATTTTAATTATTTTCAATAGCATTTTTTGCGAAGTTTTTTTTCGATACATATTAATAAATAAATAAATAATACAATGAAGGGCATACGTCGTGGGCAAGTGTTGTTAATAAAGTGATAAATAAACCGATTTGGAACGTCAATGTGATTCTCATTAACGCTCTTTACAAGTTATTTGAATTTTAAGAAATGCTTTATAATATTAAAAGTAATTACGCGTATAAAGCTTAAATTTTAATTTTTTTAAATATTACGAAATATGAACACGCTTTTATTTCTTTAGAAGGCAAAAAAAAGTCATTGCATTCAACCTAGACGTTTCTGTGGAATTTTAATAAAGAAATGAACTGGTTGGTCCAAGTTTAAACAGCATGCTAATCTTTTAATTAAATCGAAGCAAGCTTTTTAAGTTTTTTTTTAATTAAAAAAAAAACATTTTTTATTGAATTGGAATTTAGATAAGACTCGCAGGATATCTTACTTTACATTTAAAATAAAAATCATGTTATGCACTCGACGAGACTGTTTAATATCGATTACTTGTGAAGCTCAATCAATTAGTTATTTCCTCTGTCTATTAAACAATAAAATTTATTGGCCCCATACACTGTAGATCGCCCCCCCCCCATTTTAAGCCCCTCTTATCGTCTCTAGCTGTTCGTAAAAACCACAGTGATGCCAAGCACGTTTTAAGATGAGTTGAACAGATTTTGATGAAGAAAAAAAAGCAGTGGTAAAGAGTTCTGACCTCATCGTGTGCTACGTGTAATCTCTTGCCCTGCCCTCCTGACTTTAATGGGCCCTCTGCTCCCCCTTACCGTGCTTTTACTGAAAATTCATCGTGTTGGTATTCTGGTAGCAACTTAACCGATTCAATTTAATAACACGGGAACAATTAGCCATGTATATTTATTAACAATTAAGATTTTGTATTCATGATCACCTGTCTGCATAGTGAAGTTTTATTCCCTTTGTGCGTCCACTTAATTTAGACAAGTTCGTTACAATGCATGAAACAACTTGTTGCATTTTAAAATCTGAACGTTAAAGAAAGGCAAACGACCAAATAATGATCCGTGCCCCTTTTTACCCTTCTCACTAGTTCGCCCAGGGCAACTTGATGCGCTTTGGCCGGAGGCATTAGGAGTTATCTAATGTTTAGACTTTTGTTTGGCATCATTTCTAAAGTTTAATAAAAGTTTGTTTCCGCGTTCGTGTGAGGCATAAACGAGATGTTTAGCACTTCTTGAGAATACAATAAAGGCTTTGATGAATTGAAAAAAAAGGAAAATTACACGAACAAATTCGGCCCTTCTCAATTAAAAGTGCAATAACACCTAGGTTTTTTTTTGATGGATGGATGGATGGTTGGAATTCACTAAGTTTCATGCGTTATAAACGTAAAGTTATGCGATGTTTTGGTCGTTTGGTAATGTAGCATCGCAAACTTTACCATTTGTTTTTCATAAGCGTGAAATGCCTAATATTTCTTGGGTCATTCGTACTGATCAACGAGCAGAAAACACAGGCGTCTCTTGAATAAGCCATACTTAACCTGTTTTACGATAACTTTATGATGAAAAAAATTCCGGAAGTTAGCCAGTCGAAAGGATGTGGTGTGGCCATTTACAAGGATTACTACTACGCTTTCTGTAAGGATTTGTAAATTATTTTTTGAGGAATGCTGTCTTGCATTTTGTTACAGCTGTTTATTTATTGTATACAATGAATAAGATAGAATGCAAAATAAAGCTGTAGTGTAATCCTACATTTTACAGTGTACTTCCGTTACCTTAATTGGACATCGTTTTTTTTGTTTGGTTTTTGCTTCAGAGCAGCTTAACCTGTAAAAAGTCGGAATTTGAATTATTTGTATTTTTTATAAGAATTATTGCAGAAAAATATATCTGAAATTACACCTGATAGCAGCCAGAATGCATTGCATTGTTCTCGCTCGGAAAACAATGCTCATAATCTTCTGCAAATTTTTCTGTCATTAATTTAGATAATTAGGCTTACGAATTATCTAACGCTTATTAAGCTCTTAACTTTTAGACTTGAAATCATCACGTTTTTTACGAGTATTTTATAAAACAATACGGTCACTTGAGACATGAATTGAATGTGTTTTTTTAAAATTGTCGCATTTGATTACCAAAACAATTCGGTTTACTGTTTCCATTTGACCAAACAAGGTCTGTTTCTTAAATACAAACAATTAGTTTTGCACACTGCACTCGTAATGGGGAACGTTACCATCTAATCACTATTGACATTTCAAGGAAGCTGGAAAAAAAAGCGTATAAAAACAACCAGGAAAAGCTCTTGCACCATGACATGACATACAATCATGACAATAATTATAAAGCACCGATATCAAGCCACCAGTCTTAATTCCGTTGCAGTAAACACATGGCATGATTGAGTTTAATAACCTGCTTCTCCGGAACTGAATGTGTAAACGTTTTGTGATTGTGACCAATAATGATAGTGACCAATCGCCAGGCGTTTCTACTCTTCAAACTCTCAATGCTAGTAATTTATTATCCATTTTTTCTTCACGTGAGCGGTGGAAATTGATAAAAATCTACTTTGATTAAAAATCTGATGAACACTTGTTAGATTCCAAAGAAGGCATGATCTAAATTACATCTTGCTTGTTTGAGGACATTGCTTATCTTCTTATCGCTGGATTGTGGAAGCTCATAAACTAGGCTACGTTTAATTACTCTTGATTTTTGCTACCTGTTACTAATGTGCAGCTGCATAATTTAATTTTACGTTTTTAACACACTTATGTGCTGATACAACCTCGCATATTGACCGTTGCAACTGGTCAATGACCTGGAAAAAAAAAGTTAGCTTGTGTTATTTAAGTAGTTAACGCTGCATTGTACGTGCCATGTTAAGGATCGCAAAAATTGTTAATTTCATTGGCATGCCGCACAACTACTTGATATTAACATCATCTTAGTTATTAAGCTAAGTCTCGTGCTGAATTAAAACACGTTTAAAAACAGCAAAAACACGTTTATGCTGTAAATTTTTAATGATAGTTATATAGCGTTGTGCTTAAACATTATCTTTTTAGAATCATTTTTTTACAATGTCACCTAAATATGAAAGGTCTAAACCTGTGGTTTTTGCACTCTATATTTATTGTATTTTCATTTTCGTGTTGAAATAACCATGTGTTGAATGGTATACTTTAAGCAGTTTCATTTTTAAACTTATTTCCAAAATTGCTCTTGGCTTTTTTTAGAAATTGTCATGTTTTGTTTCATACACGTACATGGAACCAGATTAGAAATTCGGCAGCGGTATCCATTTTTATATTTATGAGTAAATACTAAATCTAAGTTCACTTGTGGTTACGAAATTGCTTTTCAAATTCTTGCTCGGATTAAAACTTAATGTTTCTAAGCGAGCTCATTGCCAATAAAAATGTAAATCTTTTGTATCTTCCCATACAATAACTCACGTACCGATAAATTTAAAAGAGCTCGTAAACGGTTTTTCACGCCCTAATATTAACACGAACTGAATCAAAAATCGACTGAAGTTTAAACAATGGCCAACCAGTTTGTAAATGTGAAAAATCAAATTGCTTCTCACGATCAAAGTAAAATTTATGCTTTTAATATATTCAGGTATAATTGAGGTTGCCATTTCCTGTTTTTCCAAATCAAATTTGCGTGTCATTGATTTTAAAGTTTAGGAAGTGCTGCAAATAGGTAGGGCCTATTTTGGTAAAAACAGGCCGGTGCATAGATTCACAAAATGGGGAGGAAATTCAAGTCTCTTTAATTTTCAACTGATAAATTTTTCGGTAAATTATTTTCAATAATTTGTTCAAGAAAGCGAGGACAAATCCATTTGTGATTTGTACTAAATATTTCACCAACGGCGTTTTTCAAACGCCTTGAAATAACCTCAAAGCAAATATTTGTTAAAAAATTAATAAATTATGAATTCAGTTCAATTTAATTCAACTCAGTACCCTACTTTCTGCAAATGATATGCCATGTGGTAGGGGAGTGTAATCCATCAACCCAATTTTATCCAGATTTTAAAGAATGAAATTTTGTTTGTAAATAAAACTTAAGGGAATTAATTCTAAGTGATAAAAAACATGGCTGATGGATTTTCTACCAGATTTTCAATAATAATTAGAAAAAGCTAATGAGAGGTAAATTTGGGGGGCGGGGGAGGAAAACATTTTAGGAAATTATTTTAGTCGAAAATTCCATTTATTAAAATGAACGAATAATGAAAGTCTCATAAGCCATTAGCATTACTTGTCTCCTAATACTCTATTTTACGTTTCCCTAATTTTGAAAATTTACTGTGAATTTTTCCCCCGAATTGAGGGGGAGGCAGGGCGTAATCCTCATCTTGTTTGACTTAAATAAAAAAAATCGATTTGGGTCAATTTGGCCTGTAGACTCGGAAATCCGATTTCATTTCTTGTGACGGTTCACCAAACCTGGAATTTAATAATGCAGTTTACTACTTGAAATTTCGGAACATGTTTGCAAATATGATGATTCATTTTTTTTCCGCCATACCTTACATGGCCACTAGTGGGCGTCTGTTTGAATTGATCAATAGAAAATGACAACCTAGATGTACGCAAGGTATCATCCCAAAATCATCAGCCAAACATGTAAACCTTTCCCTCGAGGCCTTCTGTAGAATGACATGCTTTTTTACATCTCATGTAAAACGTGCTTCAGTTGCATTAACAATAAATACATTAACAACATTGCGTATGTAGAGTGCACAGCCCCACTTCCTTTAGATCATTCTGGTAGATCCCAATTTACGAATGTAACTGGATCTAGTTACATGTGTATTGAAGTTGAGTAAACAATGAAGCATAACTCAGCATTTTATCATCGATAAACGTAACCTTAATGGCTAATGGAAATTTTAGCAGTGCATGAAATGTCGTGCAGCATAAAACTGCATTAATTTTGGTAATTCGGTGATGATCAAATATGTGCTCCGAACATCATGTTGAACTTGATCATATTTAAGGCTTGAAGGCTTGATGGAATTGTGATGTTTTTACATGAACTAATGAATGTGGACAGCGTATGAAAGGCGCGCTTGACATCGGGCATTATTGGACATTATGTTTAGCTAAGCAATTAATATTGAACAGCATGAAAAGCTACTTTAAAAAGCTGTTTTGGCTGTTAGTGACCTCAACTAAATGCAGAAGTTAATTTGCTTGTTCATTAGTTATGAAAACTCGTGATCGAAAATGTGGAAGGAAGGTGCTACTACAACTATAGCATTTAAAGTAACTTTGGATCAACAAAAACCCTCATAACTATAACGCGAGGTAAACAGCAGTTTGATGAACAGGTAGATGCCCTCCCCAAAACAAGAAATGCATTGTTACAAATCTTCATTCACATTTTTAGCCATTGGAATACGGTGTTAGCTGAATTTAACATCAAGTTCAGCAACAAATGCATTATAATGGTTTCTTATCCTTGCTTAAAATCAGAAAACTGTTCTAGCAGCATTAGATTAACATTTCTGATAAGTCTTGATACGTGAATAATTCTCATTAAATAACAATTCAGTGCAGAAATTATATAGATTACCCTTAGTTTTGCAGAATAAATTGCATGCAGACAATATAAGTGTTTCAACTGCGGCCGATTTTCTTACGAATTTAACCCATGTCGTGAAACGAAGTTCAATTATTGACCATAATTGAGGGCATTAAATCGCTGAAATGCCATTTATTTAACGCAGGGCTATCTTCCGTATGGTAACTCATCCTTACTTGAATTCGCATTTCCTTCAATCATCTTGCATGATTAGTTTTTTTTTAAAAAAAATTATGCTTGCACGATTACTCGCAGGTAGTTGGATGATAGGATTGTTACATAACACATTTATGCTAGCTAAATCATTAAAAAATATTTCTATAGCAATTCGATTTTATTACTTTATTGAATGCCCCTTTGTATTAACGAAGCACCTCGATTTACACTTAAGATTTGCGAAACAAAGAAATTGGTCCAACTAAACGTAATAAAACAAATTGTATTTTGTAAGTTGGCAATATGATGTCCAATCTGAAATTGGAATAGCTCGTTTTTATTAAACAATTTATCACTCTTTTAACGTGCGCTTTGTTTAGCTAAAATTCCTCATTAATTTCTCAGATGGAAAGCCTTAAACAACAGTAAACAATTTGCATATTTTTGGACAGCTACATGTACATGCCTTGACCCCTGTAACTATACAAGCGTTTCTGTACTGAACAAGAAGTTCTGAGATTAATAAGAGTTGCAATGCCAAATGTTTTGCTTAGTTTGTTTGAAGTACGATACATTTTCTGCACAATTCTCCAATGAAACATGAATTTAGGCAAACTTGTGTGCATGTGAAAGTACTTTAAATTGTTCACAAAAGCGATTATAAATTGAACCTAAATTGAATTAATTTCTTTAAATACCTTTGGGAGGGTCAGTTTCTTTGCTGGCAAGTACGATGCATATTATATTTTACCGGCCTTTGCTTAAGTTCCGTTTCAGAGTTTAGGTTTTGAATAACGAAATTCTTAAATAATCACGATTCTGTTTCATAATCTTCCCTTATCAGTATTGTGCTGAGAAACCCCGTTTTCGTTTGGTTTTTGTATCCAATACGGGGCGCATCTGTTACATATTTCATGCGTCCGAGAGCACTGGTAGCCTACATGGTTATTTGTCATAAATTCATGGCTGATTTTTCGTTATATTCATGCCTAAACGGTTTAGGTTTAGGCAGCGAGGTGAGGAAGTTGGATAACCTATATTCATGGCGCTCGCCATGATGAAAGTTGTGACCTTTTTTAGCCCACCGGAATATAGGTCTGCTTATTTTAAATACACTTACTCCGATTCAAGCAGGTTTCAAACGTGTATATGTTGGAGAAGAAAAACAAGAAAGTAATTTCCATTAATTTTTGAATTTTACATGCAGCTAGTATCAATTATGCAAGAGGCTTAACTGGATGTCGTAGATGGCTCCCATGTGCAATTTGGATAAGACTCCATGCCGACTTGATGCACATAAAAGGAAAGGAAACTGCTTTCAATTTGGCATTTTTCAATGACACTCGACAATAACGCATCCATGCACCTGTGTCCATCCAATATGGATTTGAAACCTTGACTCTTGGACGAAAACTATTTGCTGAGGACGATCTGCGGGGTCACCACTGAAATTTCTTTGAGAAAGATCATCGAGAATCATTGAATCATTCACCAAAGGTAAGTCAATTGGACTTTTAAAAACTATCATAAAATATTTCAAACGGTGCCAACAATTATTCGAGAGCTCTATATTAAATGCAGTAGTACTATGTGTGAAAAGGCCCCACATCTTCGATGGCCAATGATATCAATTTATGGAGTAACCTTAGTGTTGTAATTAAACTAAAAGTTACGCCAAGGTTCTGGATAATTATGCATTCTGCAATTTATTATTATGCATTGAAAGGAAAATGTACATAGATTTACAGTGACAAAATGATAACACGTGATAAAATAATTAGCATAGAGCCACGAATCTTGCACATGTAATGACAATAACTCGGTATCGAATATGTGAGCCCCTTTTCATATAAAGTGCTACAAATGTGCAGTAGATATGATTGCAGATTCTCAATTAAAGTGTAATCACACTATTATGAGATAAAAATTGTTAAGTCAAAGTTAATCTTCGAGAGATTTCCAATTTATATATATAAATCTTTCTAAAAAGACAATTTGATTTTGGTTATTTGTTTGATAGCTTCGACTCAATTTAGAAATTCAAATAACCCAATAGTTTAATTTTTAGACACATTTTACTGAATATTATGAATCGTTGAAAGCACTGAACATGTGTTTCATTTGAGACACATGTAATCCTCTTGAGTGAAGTTTCTTTTTATTCAATTGCACTATTATAATAGCAAATGTCGTATATTTATGGCAAGGATTTAACACTTGCCTACAACCTTAAAGACCTTATATTTGAACTGTCATGTCCTTCATGGCGTTTCTTATTTGCTGTTATTTGTTAGTTGAATTAATGGCTCATTAGCCAATGTCTCTCATGGTAAATCGTTGTCAATACTTCATGCGAGCCAAACAATTTGAAGCAACCTTTCCTCGGTGTAATTTCCTGCTTTTAATTAGCTGGCGTCAATTGTCCATTAATTGAACTACGACTGAGGTTGATAACGAAATTGGCTCGGCTACCTTAATTAAAGGCAAAAAAGTTCAGTTTAATCCCTGGCTGTCCTGTAATTCCCAGCCTCCGTGGGATTTCATTATCTTTTAAATCGTGAGAACACCTGACACCAAATGGTACATCTTACACCATCTACAGGAACTGATTAAAATCGCAAAAAGAAACATTGAGAACATTAGCTGTGTGAATCTTATTATGCCCATACTGCTGACAATCAACGTTGACAATTAGATTGTATAATCGAAGATATTATGCGATGCTTTTTGAAAAACCATTGTCTATTGTCCAACCACAATATCTGACCAGCCTTATCAAATTCTAGTGATTTTTCTCATCGTATAAAGTCTTATTTCATGAGCCCCCACATTGATGAAAAAAATACCACATGTAAGAATGCAATGCAGAAACTAGGGAAATTCAACAGTAAATTTCACATTAATTTTAAAAATAAAAATATCTCTCTATGAAGGCTGAAACCGAACCAACCGTTAAAATTATTCGTAAATAAAAATCATTTTATGGAAATAATGTGGTGTCAAAACTATGTACAATCTTCAACAGTAAATTTCACATTTATTTACAACAACAAAAATGTCTTACTATGAAGGCAGAATTCGAAAATTTGAAGTTTGAAAATATGAAGCAGTTTACTCACAAAACGTTTGAGATTAAATTTTGCAAAACGTAAAACGAAACTTTAGACACTGGCTATACGGTTCTTCATAAGACACTAAATTAATGTTAGTTATTTAACGGAAATGTATAAAATGTTTGTTTTCCTTAAGATATAATTTGGAATTTGTGTTGAACAGCTCTGACAATATTTTAAGTTTGCAAAATTGTCTTGATTTGCTTGGCCTATCGAATGACAATGTGTCTTATTAATTAGTCTTGCAAAGCATGCATTTTATGCTTTACATGAAAAAATCCTTTATAAGCAAAAACGTTTGTATATTTCATGGGAGGATTAACCGTAGCTTCTGGTATTTACCATTGATGATGTTTTTGTACGAAATGTGTTATGCACGAATGCCGTTTTCGCCAGTAACTTAAATATTTCACCATCCTTTCTCATAATTATTGAAAGCACTCTCTAGAAAGATTTAATCTGAACCGAACGACAATGAAGAGCGAAATTTCAGTGAAAAATTGACTTGTCTTGTCATCGTGGGTGGGAATTTTGCCTCGATACAGTTCTCAACCTATAAACAAATCCAACGAGTGTGACGAAATTTAAAATAAAACTCTTTAAAGGTAGGCAATTTCGTTCGAGTTGTTCGTCTGCCATTTAGACATTTTAACGTTAGTGAAAAATTAGTCTGACATTATCTCGATCATTGCATGCCGCCTTTGTCATTTAATGATAGCATCATCGAAATATTTTTATGAAACGTTCGGGATCAGTAAAACTTTTTATCTTTATTAAGTCTTTGTTATTTCTACGCTTTGCAGTTATGCGCAGAATTGAATTATGCATTCATTGTTATTTCATGAAAGTAATGTGAATTGGAAAATTGTTTCGTGAACATCCTCGTGGAATATGATTTCGAATTGAAATTAAATTACGCGGAAATTTGCAATCACTGGCACATTTATTTGGTATTGGTGACCCGATTTCTTTATTACTTGAAAATAACAGCCTCTTTTCCCATCCAAATGGAAAAAGTTGAGCGCACTAACTGAATTATGATGATTACCGTATGCATTAACTCGGAATTAATATCCCGAATAACCTTTGTGAAGCTTATTGGAAGTTTGTAGGCATGAATTGCTTTTGCTTTTTCATTTTATGCTTCTTTGTTTTCGCAGATATGCTTCATTTATTTCGCTCAATAGCTCAAAATGAACATTTCTTTCGAAAGTACGCATTAAACTTGACGAATCTTAATTTTGAAAACGTGATATAGTATTGGACGAAATTAATGCTGCTGATAAGCAGAGCTGTGTTTAATTGGTCAACTCATTTTCATTTGATCAAATTCAATTAGCATTTCACTTTTCACATGGACCCCCGAAATTCTATGCGTACTATCAAAAAAATAAAAACAGCGCATGGAATTGATTGGCCAGGATAATTATCCTGATGAAACGTAATTCAATTTCTTGAATTACACTGGAAATTTGAGTTGAGTGGACTATAGTAGTAGGCTTAAGACTTGCTGAAAGATAAGGAGTTTATCAATGCAAACGAAAACTTTCCATCATCTTATATTGACGCCTATAATGGCTGATTCTTAATTTATTAATTAATCTTTTGTGCCAAATTGATCAATGAAGCAGAAATTAAGATATTATATGACAAAATAAGTGTCGAAAGCATAATACGATCTAATTACGACTTTTAATAGCGATTATGATTCCATATTAAGAAAAAACAGTCATTTAAAAGATGGAAAGTTTTAATGCGACTCAATTTTTGCAGTGTGCAATTCAATGAAGTTCATTACAAAATATTGATTTTGTAAATGTGATACAATTTTTTTATCGTGCATCAAAGTACTGTCCGTAACTCTAACCACCGTGATATTTTATCGTTATAACGAAACATTGTTGAAGTAATTAAAATACAGTGAATTGTTGTAATTGCAAAAGTAGGCCCTACTTATTTACTATTTATCGAATTTATTAAACTTAATTGTCCGCATATGCCTAGCCATTTATGCACATTTAAACTTCCTGTTATTTACCCTAATTGTTAATTACTTCCAAATTATGCTCGTCAAAATCGTATAATTATCGCTTGGGTATTGTATTTGTGCGTACGAGATAAAATAATTGCTTTTCGTAGTGAAAATTAAGTAACTCATCATACATATCAAAGGCTGTTGTATACTTTCACGAAAACAAACTCCATGTGTAAAATCAAATTAATAAATCTCATTTCGGTGGCTGACCCTCTCTAATTACGATGCTTTTTCATTTGAAAAAGTGTCCTCTTAAACTTGAGTGGGGGGCCTTAATGAGAATAATTAAACTTCAAATGCAATTAATTACTCGGCATTAAAAAGCTATAATTAAGACAAGTGTCTAAAGTTTGAAGTTTATAAACAACTGAATGAGCAATAGGGAAATTTAGGATAATGTTGGTGGTCTTATTTCGGCGTTAATTACACCGCATTGGTACAATTGAACTCCGTTTTCAGATCTCCTCCCATTCAATTCCGAACGCTTGTCATACCACTTTTATTTCTCATCTCATTATTTTAATTTGTGTTGGCTTCGTCATTATTTCGTAGGCAAAAGAGAGGTAATGGGGAAGCATGGGGAATAGATCTTGATATGCTCAGTTGGACGAAAACTTCTCAGCTGTGAAATCGTGAATACTGATACAATAGCCAATATAGACCGAGAAAAGATGTGATCGATCCGCATTTCTTTTGAGTTACTTGTGCATTGCACCTCAGGACTGAATGTTTCACTTATAACTGCACAAAGACATTGCCACATACAAATTGCGAATATGTCTACTCATCAAGAGAACCTCTGGCTATAAAATGTTGACCTGTAAGACGCGTTTTTCCTACAATTAGACGAAACGACGATTTTTTGTGTGTTGAAAATTGGTACGTACGTGAAATACAAGTTATTTTTATTTAAAATTTCGAAAGTGGTTTTTAGTTAGGTTCTACAGTGTAGTCTACTTATTTTTGATCTTTTGGATGCGTCCCCAGTTGGTGCTGTAAATGACCTCCTATGCAGTGTATGTATTCAGTCTGAAGCCAAGTGTCAGCTGTACCAATCTCAGTTTAATTCAACCAAGGGTTACAATGCAAGTTTTGGCAAAAATCTCCCTTGATAGCATATCAAGTTCCACGATCTCAGATATGAATGCTTGAGGAAGTCATCATCAAACATAAATACCTGGGTAAAGATTTCGCATTAAATCCTCTCATCATTAACATCCATAATTTGGGGGGAAAATGCATGCTAAAAGTCATGTTGTCCAAGATAAAAAGCTCATTTTCAATAACTTTCAGTTGCATTTTAACCTGCAATTTTTTATATGATTTTCACAGGTTATCTCAAGAAGATTGCGAAGGTGTGCATACGCAGTTTAGAGAATGGTAAGTGACGCATTCATATGAATTATTTTGTAAGTGTTGATATCAACCCAAATAATCCTTTTTCTTCAATGAAATAAATTTTATTATTATAATTACATCAACTGTTGAGTTGCACCTCATACCCCATACTATGGAGTTTTAATTCAAATAAGTTTTTTCTTGATACGGTCAAAATGAAAAATATTTTTTTAAACTGTGCTATCGACGAATTTCGTTGTTAATCGGTCCTTTTTATCCTAGGGACAAGGAGGCATAAACGACCCAAACCATTTGGAAGGGGAATCCAAAGCCCGACCAGAACAGCTGAATTATGGCGATGCTACAGAAAATCAGTGAGTTAATTCTAAGCAACGTGAATTTATGCGTGATTTTTATGAGAAAAAAAATACATTTATGTCTAAGAAGAGCATTAGTTAAGGTGAAGTAAATTGAAAGATCTAAAAACGTTTCCTTGGTATTATTAATTATCGGTGCAAAAACTTGTGATGGATCTTGAATGGGGTGCACCAGACAGGTCCATTACTCTTTTCTAGATTGATTAAGTAATTTAAGGGCGAATATAATACTTCTTGGTGGATATACCAGATACCAATCTCGTAATATGCAGTTACATCTAACGCATTTTTAGTTTTTACAATTGGAATATGTTTCACAGGTGCCTTTTTTTAAATCCATTTTTCAGTATTTTTCAATCGATTACTTTCTTATTTCGAATGAAAAAGTAGCAGTCAACTGCATCAAACGATATGCACTTTATATGACATCGGATCAATCGATCACAGAAATTGTTCTTTTGAAAATAACAAAAAAAATATCAACAAAACCACTGCACCAATGCTCGATGCTCGATCTGTACGGAATGTGCATAACATATTCAGTCTATGTCTCAAAATTCGACACCCTAGGCTTTAAAAAGGCTTGCTTTGTCCTTTTCTTTAGCTCGTCATAAGCAGCGATTGACATACCGCATAAATAAGTTGCTTGTATCATGCATTTTTGCTTGGTCATCCTTGAATTATTGAATAGCATCCTTCGATCGATGGCCGTCATAGAAAAGCTTTATTAAGCATGAATACGAGCATAACGAGAAAATCAAAGTTCAAACGGATGCCCCACAAATGCCATCCCTAGGCTATAATCTGACGATAATCGTTTAGTGATAAAATATTTCGTGGATTGTTCCTTGAAATATATTTTTATTCCGAAGATGAAGCACAAGTATGAACTCCTAATAGAGAAAATGATCTGCTTTATATTAAAGTCCTATTTTACTATTGAGTGTGGGGTTCTTGTAAAATGTCGATCATTGTTCTGTTTTGATTCATTTATGAAATTGACTTCTTTGTTTGTATGAATTTCCAGATCTTCTAGGAAGAGACGAAACCACGTGGTTGTTGCATTTGGTGTTGGCATCGGATTACTGATTGCCACTTGCACCGTGTTAGCCGTGCTTTGGGCTTTGCAAAAATCTTCCGAACGCACTATAAGCGGTGGTAAATTACATTTTTTTATATATTTTTTTTAATTGGTTTAGATCACTTGGATATTTCATTAGTTTTGACAATAGTACACTGAGGTGTTATTTGTTTAAGAATCGATTGATCCTCCAAGGTTGATATGAATTAATTGGTTACCAGTTAAACCTCACATATGGGTTTTCGACTCATATTCCTCCTACAATTAATTTGTTGTAAATTACAGATGATGATTTTTCGGTACTCCGCAATCGAGACGGTCCTGGAGTCTGCTTGGAGGAACATTGCATTTACGCATGTAAGATACGTTTTATATCAAGTTATTTAACAAAATAAAAGTCCCAATGGGATCTATTAATTGATTTGCAACCACCGTACATAACTAACATATATTATATAAAGTCGCTACATTCACATGCAATGCTTATTTGGCGTCCACAATACATGTAGTTTCCAGGGCAACATTAATAATATGAGATTATATGAGGTGCCCTTTGATAGGGCTGGGTTCCTACCCCTTATACTAAGCTTCGCATTTTTCTCATCATTACCTCTTAACTCACTTAAACATTCTATGTTGAATGTTTATTTATGCTATATACACATTTACTTACAAGATTCCTCTATTTCTATATTGGTTCGTAGGGTCGCAACCCCTAAAAGCCATAATGGTTGTTGTTGTTGCTGCATTAAAATATTTAATGGCTAATTTTTCAAAAAACAACCTAGAAAGTTTTGTTTGTTTCCCTTTAATTTTAATGGACCTGAATGATTATGCTTTTCAATTAGGATATTACAGGCGCCCTTGTTGTGCAATAGCGTTAAAGCAGCTCCTTCATCCGGGTGTGCAGTTAATGATGTTTTAAAAATGGAAATTGAATTTCGGTCGTGGTTATGTGAGCACCACCGGTACAGTGGCCCGTAAACAATTCACGTAAAATTTGCAATTGCCCTTATAATTCGCATTGCTCGTAAATGCAAGCACAGATTTGATTAGATTGACATTGATGCGTTCAACCTTGCACTTTTATGATCAGGGGTCTTGGGCGCGCCCAAAATTGGAGGTTACGGTACTATTCGTGTTTCACCAATTGCGAAAATACTGGGATTGTATGTTTATATATTGCTTTAAATAAGAAATAATGTGAAATGTTCGTAAAATTGATAGACAAATGTCAGACGATATTTAATTTTGTAATATTTCATTTGTTATATAAATGTAACAATTCTTATATTTTATATTTAATATTATAATATTTTAAAACAGATTTTGAAATGCATATTGCGATGCATTTTAAATGATGCCTCAATTTGAAGACATTTTTTAAAAGGCGTTGAAAATACATTTATTCTCAGTATGGAAAATTGAACGTAACATAATCAGTACCTATAAAATTCGAGGACAAACACCAAAGCATCATCACAAATTACAATGAAACACAGTTATAACACGGAAAATAAATAGTTGTATTGCTTGACTTTGGACAATACGATGTTAAATAGGTTGTTAAATATTTGAATCACTTCTTAGTTTCTAAATCACTTGTTATTTATCAATAGTTTCAACTGTCAAAAACATTAAAATTACACGCTCTATATTTCTCAAAATAGCGTAAATTGTGGGCTCGGGATTCCAAAGTAGTGGTATAATTTTAATAAATTATAACATTTCCCATTCAGCCACATCCTTACTCCGTATTATGGACCAAACCGTTGATCCATGTGATGACTTCTACGAGTTTGCATGTGGGAATTGGCCCAAGGTCAACCCATTACCAGACGATAAGTCATCCTATGATACCTTTAATAGGTTGAGAGACGAATTGCAAGTGATTCTGAAAGGTAATTTGATACGATTTACGACTCCATCAAGCTAACCATTAACGGTGTTGAGTGGTCTGCAAAATAATGATAAATGATTACCATCTTTGCAGAGCTTTTAAGCGCACCCGTCGGACCAGAAGATTCCAATTCGACGAAAAATGCGAAGATTTTATTTGAATCTTGCATGAATGAAAGTAAGTTAAATGTGCATGTTTGCAACGAATGGCAAAACTACATTCAACAATATCACATTTCAACATCATCAGCCAAGTTATTTGTCACGATAGTAAAATTATGGGAATATTTTTTCTGGTTACAATGCGAGATATCCATCGCTAACGTATAGCCATTGTATAACATACAGGAAGCCAATCTATGAAACATTCCAAAATTTTAATTAAACACATTGTGAAGGAATTTACATGTAAGTACTCGAACATTTTAGTAAAGTTCAAGTCTGCATTGCAATGATTTTCATCTATAGTAATGCATTTTAAGTGTTTCAAATGAATTTCAATTTCAAACTGTATTTAATCAACGTTTTGTAATGTCATTGTTGACACCCTGTATCATACTGTATCGTGAAGAGATACGTGTACTGAAAATACAGTCAAGTTCAGTCTGGTCTGCAATCAATTTCAGGTTATCATCATTTTCATGCTTAGCAATGTACCTTAACAGTGTTTCAAATGCATTTCAAATTCAAACCGTATTTAATCAAAATTTTGTAATTTCACGGTGGGACACCCTGCTTTATACAGTACAATGTAAAACGAATGAGTTACATCATACGTTTGTTCCAGCAATCATCGTGAAATACGACTCTGACACACAGTATATGACGTACATTTGGCCAAGGGCCAGTTGTGCAGTTTTATGCGATATCCCAAAGTGATAATACATGTAAAAGCATAAGATGGAAAATGGTCTAATTCCCTAATCATTTAATCCGTCACTGTCACTTGGAAACCCCTAGGAGGAAAGAAATAAGCGCTGTTTATGCGTTTCGAAGCAATTACCGTTATAGCCCTTGGTTCAAGGGTTTTTATCTATAGGCTAATGTCATCGTTTTGCCTTTTAAAGGTCTTATCGAGGAGAGGCGTGAAAAGCCCTTGAAGGAGCTGCTAAAGACGTTTGGTGGCTGGCCAGTTATTGAACCGTTTTGGAACGAGAGCGCCTTTGATTTGAGCAAAATGCTGGGCAATTTGAAGTTGTATAACAACGACCTCATCGTTAATCAATGGGTAGGGGCAGACACGGAGAACTCCAGCGTGAGGATAATCCAGGTAGGAATCCTTATTGAATGTTGGTCCTCATGCTTCAATCACTGATATCAATCGCACTCGGGTGATTGATTGGTATTGCTCATTTTAGATGGACCAGCCAGAATTTGCACTTCCTATCCGAGATTATTATCTACAGGAGGATTCTAGGATTTTAGAAGCGTATTTTAAGTATATGCTCGAAGTGGCTCAGCTTTTGGGAGCAGATCCCATAAGAGCTCAGAACGAGTTGACGGATGTGCTGGAGTTTGAAACGCAATTGGCCAACGTGAGTCGTGCATACCGACATGTTTTATCCTATGTTTTATCAAAATGGTTACTGAAACTTAAATTAATATAATATTAAATTAAATTTTAGATCACTGAACCAGCCGAACGAAGAAGGAACCATACGCAGATGCATTTCAAAGTTTCTTTGGGTGAACTCAATGAAATTTCCCCACAGGTAGAGTAGCCTAACAGTGGGTCTTTAGGGCTATCTCCAAAAAGCCAAAAACTGATGTCACAATGTTCCATATAACGTACATATTAACCATGTTAAAATAACACAGATTTTCACAGTAAGACAACGTCAAAATTTAATATTATTGGCTTCTTTTAAGGGCTTCAGACTTTATGATTAATTTAAAAATCGCATTATTTCAGGACCCGATTAATGGAGGGCCCCTTAGCTAAATATAATTTTTTTTTAAAAATAATACTTTTGTTTTTATTGCAGATAAACTGGACTAGTTATTTTGAAACAGTCATGCCTGCTCCGATGAACGAAAGTGAAGAAATAGCTTTGTTCGGATTCCCTTATCTAAGGCGATTAGGGATCATTTTGGAAATCACGCCTAAACGGTAATTATACCCAACAAACCCAAAATCAATTTATTGAAAGAAATTAAGTTTTTTTTAAGTTGAAAGGTGCGATATGTGTTAAAGCCTGACCCGTGCAAAACGAGTGCCAATTCCATGCAAACAAAATCATTCGTAGTCTTGCATCAAATACTTGTTAATAACTATATTATAACTTTGTTATACTTGTGCATTATTTATTTTAAAAATGTCCGTTTATTTCAACAACAACAAAAATTACAGGGAAAAACGCCTACTTCCGGACGTTCGCATAACGGTTTTTTTTTTTCAAATTGATTTTTTTTCTCAATAAGATGGACATTTTCAAATTATAAAAAAACTAATTCAGGCCTTAGCGGACCCCTGCACTGCATTGCAAAGAAATGCATTTAATGAAATATATTTTCAGTCTACATGCATTTCATAAACGAATTTCTATCGCATATTGGTTTCAATTGAAAATCCACTTTATACTTTCGTTGCCGCATATTTGCGCATCACCTTTAATTAATTCGGCTTTCAATATGCAGCATGAGACTTAAAAACGTTTTTTTTTAAAAAAAAAAAAACCCACCTAGG